>JAQPPZ010006612.1:0-11287 GCA_028583015.1 Wollemia nobilis | reverse complement strand
GTTGGTCACGAATCTGCGACAGACCCTAGACCCGACCAACATTGAAAGGCTAGGAGAAAGAAATGTCTCCCAGACCAATCTCCAGAGAGGGCTGGTTCCCTTACTAAATTTTATATTCTTGAAGACTAGAGTTACAGGAAAGGAATTGGAAATATGCATAAAGAAATGGGAAATATAGCCACAGGCCGAATTTATCAGATCTTGGAAAGATTAGCAACAGATAACCTCAAGCACACTAACAACATATAACAAAAGATAGCGACGTAATTTACTTACAACCTTGCACAGATAACCTTCAGAATCGCATTCCAGAACTCACTTCCTCACTAGCAATATTTAAACTCAGACGTAGAATTCAAATTTAGCAACAGATAAGAAATACGAGCGTAAATGAGGAATGCATAAGATAGAAGGAAAAACACACAGAAAGTTGCTTGCAAAACCAGTGGCCAAATATCTTTCATTCATGCAAAGAACTTGAAAAGTTTTTCAGCAAAAGTCTCTCTCTCGATGCCTCTTTCTGAGATATACATTGATATTTATAGAGGTCTTGCCTCTTTGTAGCATTTAAAACATGAAACGGACTTCCTCGAGATCCACAAAATATGCAACAGAAATAAGGAAATGATCCCCTTAAACCAGCCTCGGAGAAACCAAAAATTGAATGGAACAAGGAACCGGTCGTCTTCATTAAATGGTCATTCTCGGAGCATGCTTGGACCGTTAGAAAATCATGAACAGAAGCTTTGAATAATGGAGGCATCTTCAATTCTGGTGGCTTCAAAAGCTACAGGCTTGAGCACGTTCTTCTATCTTGCACGCATTGGAAAGCAGCAAAACATTAAATTCTGGAGAGCTTTTAATCCTTGGAAATCGCAATACTTCATCGGGCCGTTGAACTGCTTTCTGGCGCGAAATTGTGACGGGTCACGAAAACGCGACATGTCGCGAAATCGTGACATTTTCCTTCTCCGTACGCTTTTGCCACTTTGGGTCACGAAAACCAAACATGTCACGAAATCATGACGTATTTGGCTCTTTGTTCTCCTTCGTCACCTTAGGTCGCGAAAACATGATGCATCGCGAAATCGTGACGTTCCGTACTATTCTGCTCCTTCCTTGCTTTGCTCTCGCGAAACTATGACCTATCACGATTTCACGACATTTTTCCCCATGTTATCCTTTCGCTGTTTTGAACCGCAAAAATGCGACAAGTCACGATTTCGCTACATCTTTCTCTCGCTTGACTTTCTCACTGCTTCTCGTCATGAAAATGCGACATGTCGCGAAATCGTGACGTCTTCTACTTTCTATGCCCTTCTCTTCTTTATACCCATGAAACTGCAACATGTCACGAAATCATGATAGTTTTCTCTTCCTTGACCTTCATCCTCTTACAAGCAGTGAAAACGGAACATGTCACGAAATCGTGACATTCCGTACCATTTTGTTCTTTCGCTCTTTCACATTGCGAAAACAAGACATGTCATGAAATCGTGACATCCTTCTCTATTTAGCCTTTTCTCCACAATATGTCATGAAATCGTGACGTTTCCTTACTTTCTCAACTGTTGTTGCTTTCTATCACGATATCGCGACGTCTTCTTCTTGCTTGGCCCCATCTTCAAAAATGTCGTGAAATCATGACGTCTTTCATGCCTTATGCTTTTTCTTCAACTTGATCGCGATAATGCGACATGTCGTGATATCACGACGTTTTTACATTCTGCCTCTGTGTTCACTTTTCTGTCATGATATCACGACGAGTTTCATTGCCATTACCCTTTGCTCAATTATGTCACGATTTCATGACCTTTTCTATCACTCTGCTCTATGGCCATCGCAAGTCATGAAAACGCGACATGTCACGATATCGCGATAATTTTACTGCTCTGCCTCCGTTGACCACTTTGACCATGATTTTGGAACACGTCGCGATATCGCGACATTCTCCGACTTTGGCTTCTCTCTCCTCTAAACACCCGCGATAGCGCGACATGTCGCGATATCATGACAGTTTTGAAGCCATGCTCTCCATGCTGTTTTTGGTCGCGATATCGCGACAGTCTTCGGACTTAGCTGTTTTGGCACCAAAACTCGTAGAAAAACATAGAATAAGCAACAATCAAAACAATGTGGCAAAAATGCCAACATTCTTGGCGGCTCGCGGGGTATACAGTTCTGCTGTATGCACGAATCCTAGGCCTGAATCCATTGGGCAACAGAGTCAAGAAAACTTAAAGAACAGAATGCTGACTGATGAGGAACATCTCTATAAACTGCTGCAACAAACTCTCACTGATATTTGGCAAACTCAAATAAATCTGTATTTGGCCTAGCTTCACCAGATGCTGTAAAAGAATCTCCATGGTAGTGATGAAAGCACCTGGGTTACAAAAATGAGAATGAATGAAATGAGTGGAGTGAGGACTATGGAATGGGAATGAAATGATGGAATGGTTGAAGATGAAAGAGTGAAAGCGGTAGATACAACAATTGAAGAGGGAGCTACTGTGTTACCAGCTGCGGGGATGGAGGAAAAATGAATAATGGAATGGAAGTGGATGGGATGGTGAAAGCGGTGGAAACTATGAATAAATGCTGAAATGACAATGGATTAGAAGAAAAGGAAAAGAAGAAGCGGGAATATCAGAGAGGGGGAGTAGAAACAACAGTAGTGGCTTGATTACGAATGGTAGAAGAAGGAATGAGCGAGGAAGGGAATGAAAATAAGGGAGTGGAAGGAAGAAATTAACAAAAGCCACTATCTGTTGGGAAGGAAGAAGAAAAAAGAAAGAAATAAACGTACCTGCGGGCTCGCATACAAAAAGAGCCGAAGTTGACGATTCACAGAGGAAATTCACAATACCTTTTTTTTTTTTTTTTCTTTTTTTTTTTTTACAAAAGCAAAATAACTGTACAAGGTAATACTGGACTCATACTTCATGGAGTGTAGGCTTTCAGATGAAATTCGTTCACTGAAATAGGAAGTGGGCTGCCATCCAAATCTTCCAGATGAAACGAATTTGTTGCACCAGCACTGACAATGCGGAATGGACCCTCCCATAGAGCGTCAAACTTCTTGTGCATTCCTGGCTTGGCTTTCCTTTCATTCCATTTCAGGACCAAATCACCCACCTTGAGTGGACGATCAGTGGAATTTTTATGGAACCATTTTGAAATAACCTGTGTATGCTTAGCAAACTCCTCATAGGCCAAAGAACGTTGCTCTTCCAACTGCAACAACTGAGCCAACCGCATATCCAGGGAATCCATATCTGCTTCATCATCCTAAAATCCCTACAACTGCTACAATACTGGCAATTCTAGATGAACAGGCAACCTTGCCTCTTTTCCATATACCAGGGCATATGGTGAAGTCTTGATAGACTTCTTGATTGAAATCCTATCTGCCCACAAGGCTTGATTCAGCAGAAGGTGCCATGATCTCTTGTTATCCCCCAAGGATCTCTTCAAAATCCGTAGCAAGTTCTTGTTTGTGGACTCCGCCAAGCCATTCCCCTGAGGGTAATAGTTAGAGGATGTCTTCAGGAAAACACCATACTTGTTTGCAAATTCTGCTAGCTCAGCTCCAATGAATGGAGTTCCGTTATCTGTGATAATAGCATCAGGAACGCCAAAACGTGTGATTAGCCCTTCAATGAAAGAGATCACCACATCTTGATTTGCAACCCTGGTTGGAATAGCCTCAGACCATCTCGTGAAATAATCTGTAGCCGTCAAGATATACTTGTGTCCAACTGAAGAATTCGGATCAATGATCCCAATAAAGTCCAGTCCCCACTGCTGAAAAGGTGCTTCAACCTGAATTGGATGCAGGGGCAATGATGCATTTCTAACCCTTCCTGTATACCTCTGACATCTGTCACATGCTTGGGCAATCCTGAAAGCATCTATGAACAAAGTTGGCCAATAGTAACCAGCCCGAATAATTTTTAAAGCCATTGGTCTACCTGCATAGTGTCCTCCTGATATGCCAGAATGAAACTCCTCCAGGAGTCTAGCCTTCTCTGATTCCTTGACACACCTTAAAATAATGCCATCAATATTCTTGAAAAACAATCCTTCGGGCAGCAACGCATACCTGAGAGCTTGCAGGCGAAACCTTCTCCGTTGTGAGGCATTTAACTGTGAAGGGCATCTGCCAGTTGTGAAATAGCTAATCAGGTCATCAGCCCAATCTTGTCCTTGTACTGAGAGGTTCACCAGATTCCTATCTCCAGCAAGATCATCTGCTTGAAAATCAACTATCCCAGATGCTGCAGTCTTTGCTAAGTGCTGGCATAAGGCCTTACCCCGCACCAGCTTGGTCGGATGAATCTCAACATCAAATTCTTGAATTTTGGTGACCCAACCAGCGCGTTTATCACCCATCTCACCCTGAATGATGAAATTCCTTACATCGGGATGTATAACATAGACGACTGTCCTACTCTGAGATATGAAGTGCTTGAATTTCTTAAGAGACTTCATAACAACATATACCTGCTTTTCAATGAAATTATATCTTGCCTCATGAGGTAAGATAACCTGACTAAGGAAAGCAATGGGCCTTTCATTCCCATCGTCTCCTTTCTGTGTGAGTACTGCGGCATAGCTCTCATCTTCTCCGACTGCATACAAAATGAAATCTTTCGAATAATCAGGATTAATTAATACAGGAGCCTGTGCTATTCTGTCCTTAATTTCCTGGAATGCCTCCTTCCTCTGAGTCGTCCACTTAAATTCTGCGTCCTTCTTCAACAACTCAGTCATGGGCTTGACGACCTGGGCAAAGTCAGAAATGAACTTCCTGATAAAATTAATCTGCCCGAAGAAAGACTGCAGCTCTTTCTTATTGGCAGGGAGCGACAGTTTCTTCAATGCTTCGACTCGAGATGAGTCAATTGCCAAACCATCTTCTGAAATGACATGCCCCAAGAGTTTCCCTTCCTTCACTGCAAAAACTGACTTCTTTGGATTAATGGAAATACCAAACTCTCTACATTTTCCAAAGATTTGCCTCAGATGAGAACAGTGATCTTCCCGTTTATGTGAAAAGACAGTCATATCATCAAGATAAATGACAATAATCTTGTTCAAAAGCTCCTCGAATGCAATGTCCATGGCTCTCTGGAATGTGGCCCCAGCATTGGACAATCCGAAAGGCATGCGCTGATAAGCAAAAGTGCCCCACTTGGTTGTGAATGCAGTCTTGTACTGGTCCTCATCCCTAACCCAAATCTGGTTATATCCAGAGAAACCGTCTAGCAGTGAGAAACACTGAGCCCCAACAACAACATGAAGTATCTGATCAATGCGAGGCAAGGGATAGTGATCTTTCAGAGATGCACGGTTCAGATTTCAAAAATCTACACACAGTCGTATGTCTCCATTTTTCTTTCGAACCGGAACCAGATTAGCGACCCAAGTCGAGTGCTTAACCGGATATATAATCTTGGCCTGCAACATTTTCACAAGTTCGGCCCTCATAAGAGTCTCAATATTTGGGTTCACTGGTTGCTGCTTTTGCTTGAAGGGTTTGACTCCTTCTTCCAACTCAATAGTATGTTGAATAATCTGTTTGTCATATCCCCTCAGATCCTCGTAACTCCAGGCCACGATATCAGAAAATTCTTGACACAGTTGCCTGATCTCTTGCAGTTCATTAGGAGTAGAATCAGTCCCAATCTTAATGACCTTATTGGGTTCCAACTGCAGCTCCATATACTCTTTCTTGTCGATCTCAATCCGATGTTTCTTGGACCGATCATGCTGATCAAACAAACTTTCTAGAGTGATAAGACCTTTCGAAATATGATTATTCCACAACTGAATCAGACCATCGGTTTCTTCGTGCTCCAAGGTTCTTCCTTTGATAGTGGCAGCTTCTTGAATCAAAAAGTTAACGATTTGCTCATCGCTCTCGAAGACTTGCCAGAAAGTGTCTTTGTCTGGAACGCTAGGCCTGTACACCATTCTTACTATTTTTGGTTTCTTTACTACTTGCTCAATGGGAGAAAAATTTGCTCCAAGAGATGCTAGAAGATCAGCATGCTTATTCAGCTCTCATGAAATGGCTTGAATATTCAGAGTTGTGAAAGACTCAAACAGGTCCCACACTTGGTTGCGATATGCTTTGAGATAATGCTGCTTGGAAATACACCTGTTTGTTACTTGGTTTACAATCAACTCAGAATCACCAAAAATCTGCAACTGTTCAATTCCCAATTTTCTTGCCTTTTTCAAGCCTAGGCATAATGCTTCGTACTCGACAACATTGTTAGTACAATTCCAAGTGAGACGGTATGAATATGTTCTTTGTAAGCCAGAGGGAGAAATTAGAACAATACCTACTCCTGCACCATTTTTGCATCTTGCCCCATCAAAATACAACTTCCATAATTGATCGAGGACAAAGCTCTGATCATCTTGGTTAAGGAATACCTGCATTGTGCCATCCTCGGGCTTTGTGATAGAATAACAACCGATTTCGGTCTCCAGCATAGCATTGAAATCAAGCATTGAAAACTCATCTTCCAACTGAAGCTCATCCAAAACCTCATTCATCAAATCAGAACCTTCTAACTCTTCGGTTAGCATGTTGATAGACTGCATGGTCTTTCCTGCTTCATCCAACCTTTCAATATGAAAAGAGGAAGGTTTTTCATTATGAATTCGGATTCTCTTTCCTTTAAAAGGGATCTCCAAGTGAGAATAATCCAGTGAAAGGTAGCCTCCCAACTTAGCAGTAAATTCTCTTGATAAGCACATGTCGAAATACGGTTCTAGATCGACCACAACTATCTCCTGAATGACTGTAATCTGAGGCATACTGTGTAAAAGAATCGGGACATCCTTGATTACACCTACTATTTTCATAGGAGTACCATCCAACTGCAAGACTCCAGGGCTACTTCGTGTGTATTCCATACCCATAACTTCGCAAACTACCTTTGGCATGACAGTTGTAGCGGCACCGAAATCAATCATGCAGTTATGCACGATCCAACCCTCCATTCGAAGTGACAGATAAAATGGGGGTGGTCTATTCTTTCCAGTGGTTGAAGTGGTTAACGCTTGAGCATAAATTGTCTGGGTTGGATTCTTCTCACTATATTTTACAGATTTCAAGGATTCTTGCAATAAATCTACCTGTCCAGGCAATTGTAATGCATCATAAAGACTAACCTTAGCTGGGATCTTCTTCAATTCTTCGACAATGTTGTATGCAGCCACAACAGATTCCTTCTTTTCAACGGGGGGGTCATATCTGCTCCGATACTGCTGAGTGGCTTCTACTCTCAACCTTTTAGTCAATGATGGGTACTTCAGCTTTTCTCTTGCTTGTTCCTCTGCTTTCGATCTTGCCCGTGTAGCTATGGCTTTTTCTTGTACTCTATGTGGAACAGGATCTTTTGGTAAAATAGGCGCATCTAGCTTTGATACTGACACAGGAGTTTTCACTTGTTTCTTCAAATCAGCTGGCACTTTTAATGGCTCTAGCTCAGCAGGATCTACTGTAACAGGCTTCTTTCCAGTCCTCGTGAGAACTGAAACTTGTTCTTCAGATGGAACCATTAAGCTATGACCTACCTCAGAGATCATGTTGACTTGCCCTCCCAAAGAGCTAGCGGCCAATGTCTGCACATAATTCAAATGAACCATGCAAGTGTCTTCGCCATGTGGATCATTACATGTTGAACACCAATATGTTCTTTCTGCAAGGACTGCATCTTCATTTGCCAAAATAGTCAGGTTCTTCTCGGGTGCTTTGCTTGTTGAAGCAGCTTGTTCTCTAGTAATCGGCGGAGGCTGAAATCTCCTAGGCTGGAAATCTCGCTCAACCTGCTTCCTTTCAATAAGTGTGATCTTATTGCCCATTGCTCTTATAGCAGAATTGGCAGATTTTACCTCTTGCAAGAGTGTCGTATAAGGATCAGGATTTACAGGTGCAAGAGGTTCTGGTAAGGGCAAAGGTGCTGGTGGCACCGATAATGCCGGGAATGAAGTGGAAGCGAGGAATGGCAGAATGTTGGGTGCAGGCAACTGGGGATTTGCTGAAGTAGGGAGCTGAGGAACTGGAATGGGTGCGATCTGAGGCGCACTTGAGCTCCATGATGGGGTAGGATACATGGAAGGCATGGGCTGTGAAAGCGAACCAGAGTACAAATACTTAGGAAGATCAGGTATGATAGGCATTGTTACCTTTGGAGGAAGCCTACCTATAGCAATCAAATCAGCTTCCGCCTTTAACGCTTGTTCGAACAGCTCTGGAAATGTAGTCACGTTGGACTGCCGGACAACCCAACCGATGTCTGTGTTAAATGCTCTGAGGTAGTAAAATGCAGCTAGCTCATCAACAGGCCGAAGACCATCAGGAATTCTCTGCCAGCTTCTGGTAAATCTGACATTGAAGTCAGCTATCTCTTCCTACGGGTGCCTTTGAATTACATTAAATTGATGCAATAAAGAGTATGGATCAGCTTGTTCATGAAAATTTTTGACTAACAATTCTCCTAATTGATCCCATGATGTAATGGTGCCTGGTTGCAACGATCGGTACCAATACAACAATTTACCTCTCAGGGATAACACCAACAACTTTATCATCACATCTTCATCGGTTATGTCATGAATGGCCGCCAAAGAAGCTACATCATTAATATGCTCATAAGCAGTCTTACCAGTACCATCATAGGTCGACAAAGCTTTCAAAGCAGCTTGAGGGACTGGATTTTGAGCCAATAAGTTCAAAGCTCCCGAACCATTCCATGTCGAGAACTTCCTGGGTTGAGGATACTGGGCCATTGGGACTAGTGTATGTGACTGAGAAGATGGAAAACTAGTAACAATACCAGGGATTTGTGTAGATATGGCAGATGATGCAAGCGATGGGGAAACCAACCTAGAGTGTTCACCTTTTTTTGTGTTGTCAAGTTCAAAAAACTCAACAAGATTTTCAACTTTTTTGGACTTTGATCTCGTGATCATGAAGTACAGACTTTCACTGTATCCACGTTCAGAGATTTTTGGGTACTGCAGAGTCACCAAATGTTCTAACTATACGGCATGAAGGCGAACATTAAACCCTCAATACTATGGGATCTTTCTGAGACAGAAATAGTCTGTCCCACCGGGCGTGCCAAAAATTGTTGGTCACGAATCTGCCACAGGAAAGGATTTTATGCGAAATGCACCCTAGACCCGACCAACATTGAAAGGCTGAGAGAAAGAAATGTCTCCCAGACCAATCTCCAGAGAGGGTTGGTTCCCTTACTAAATTTTATATTCTTGAAGACTAGAGTTATAGGAAAGGAATTGGAAATATGCAGAAAGAAATGGGAAATATAGCCACAGGCCAAATTTATCAGATCTTGGAAAGATTAGCAGCAGATAACCTCAAGCACACTAACAACATATAACAAAAGATAGCGACGTAATTTACTTACAACCTTGCACAGATAACCTTCAGAATCGCATTCCAGAACTCACTTCCTCACTAGCAATATTTAAACTCAGATACATAATTCAAATTTAGCAACAGATAAGAAATACGAGCGTAAATGAGGAATGCATAAGATAGAAGGAAAAACACATAGAAAGTTGCTTGCAAAACCAGAGGCCAAATATCTTTCATTCATGCAAAGAACTTGAAAAGTTTTTCAGCAAAAGTCTCTCTCTCGATGCCTCTTTCTGAGATATACATTGATATTTATAGAGGTCTTGCCTCTTTGTAGCATTTAAAACATAAAATGGACTTCCTCGAGATCTACAAAATATGCAACAAAAATAAGGAAATGATCCCCTTAAACCAGCCTCGGAGAAACCAGAAATTGAATGGAACAAGGAACCGGTCGTCTTCATTAAATGGTCATTCTCGGAGCATGCTTGGACCATTAGAAAATCATGAACATAAGCTTTAAATAATGGAGGCATCTTCAATTCTGGTGGCTTCAAAAGCTACAGGCCTGAGCACGTTCTTCTATCTTGCACACATTGGAAAGTAGCAAAACATTAAATTCTGGAGAGCTTTTAATCCTTGGAAATCACAATACTTCATTGGACGATTGAACTACTTTCTGGCGCAAAACCATGATGGGCTGCAAAAACATGACATGTCACGAAATCGTGACATATTCCTTCTCCATACGCTTTTGCCACTTTGGGTCGCGAAAACCAAACATGTCATGAAATCGTGACGTATTGGCTCTTTGTTCTCCTTCGTCACCTTAGGTCGCAAAAATGTGATGCATCGCGAAATCATGACGTTCCATACTATTCTACTCCTTCCTTGCTTTGCTCTCGTGAAACTATGACCTATCACGATTTCGTGACATTTTTCCCCATGTTATCCTTTCGCTGTTTCGAACCGCAAAAATGTGACAAGTCACGATTTCACTACATCTTTCTCTCTCTTGACTTTCTCACTGCTTCTCATCGCGAAAATGCGACATGTCATGAAATCGTGACATCTTCTACTTTCTATGCCCTTCTCTTCTTTATACCTGCAAAACTGCAACATGTCACGAAATCGTGATAGTTTTCTCTTCCTTGACCTTCATCCTCTTACAAGCAGTGAAAATGGAACATGTCATGAAATCGTGACATTTCGTACCATTTTGTTCTTTCCGTGCTTTCACATTGCGAAAACAAGACATGTCGCGAAATCGCGACATCCTTCTCTATTTAGCCTTTTCTCCACAATATGTCATGAAATCGCGACATTTTTTACATTCTCGACTGTTGCTGCTTTTTGTCGCGATATCGTGACGTCTTCTTCTTGCTTGGCTTCATCTCCAAAAATGTCATGAAATCGTGACGTCTTCCATGCCTTATGCTTTTTCTTCAACTTGACCGTGATAATGCGACATGTCGCGATATCGCGACGTTTTTACATTCTGCCTCCGTGTTCACTTTTCTGTCATGATATCATGACGAGTTTCATTGCCATTACCCTTTGCTCAATTATGTCACGATTTCGTGACCTTTTCTATCACTCTGCTCTATGGCCATCGCAAGTCGTGAAAATGTGACATGTCACGATATCGTGACAATTTTACTGCTCTGCCTCCGTTGACCACTTTGACCATGATTTTGGAACACGTCGCGATATCGTGACATTCTTCGACTTTGGCTTCTCTCTCCTCTAAACACCCGTGCTCTCCATGCTATTTTTGGTCGCGATATCACGACAGTCTTCGGACTTAGCTATTTTGGCACCAAAACTCGTAGAAAAACACAGAATAAGCAACAATCAAAACAATGTGGCAAAAATGCCAACAAG
>JAQPPZ010006611.1:0-121298 GCA_028583015.1 Wollemia nobilis | reverse complement strand
AGAAGGGCTATATAATAGGCTTAATATTCAAGGGATAGGCCTTTCCCTAGCTTGATATATTGTGAGTTTTTAGGATTTGAGTCGATATCTCTATCAATTGTAGGCTCTATTGACATATGAGACCCCTCCTCCAACTAATGGGGAGTAGGTATCAAATGGATGTCATTAGCTAGATTTAAATCTTCTATGGGAACCTCAAGTTCCTTCTTAGTATGGAAGACATCATGAGTTGGTCCTACGGAGAAGTGAAACAATCCACCGTAGGCCCAATACTTAGAGGGTGATGGGGGTGAGTCAGCGTGATCCCAATCAATTGCATCTAGGTCTAGATGGAGTGGTTTGGAAGGATCGGCTGGGTTGTGAAGTGGTGTGGTCAAATCAATGGAGATCATATTGATGAAATGTGTCTGCTCTCTAGGACCACGTGCATGTGATTATGTATTGGTGTTATCTCTCACCCCCAGATGTGGCTCTGGGGGGATTGGGATCTCTAGATCCTATTTGGGAATATATTACAAGGCGGGATCATTAGGCTCAAGGAGCTCCATGTGTGTGGGTGGGTTAGGGAATACCTCATGATGAATATAATCTAGATTGATGGGCCTTGCCCTCAAGTGTGGGCTAACATGTAACTAAAATAGAGTTCATCTATGTCAATATTCTCATGATGATGTTACAAATAACAAGGACCTAGGTATGCCCTCTCTATCTCATCCTCATAGTCACTATCATATATGGGAACCTTGTTGTTGCTCCTTGGGATCGGGCGATATGGTAGGTGTGGTCCCATATATACTAATTCCTCATAATAATCATCGTGGATGAGGATTCCTTCATTCTCATATTGTAGTGCCTCAGGCTCTCGAGGGTCCAACTGCTCAAGTAAATTAACTGCTTCCCCCAGGAGGTCTATCATCCTACGGATGAACCGGCTCTTCAGGAGGAAGGAGCTATCGCCAAATAGGATCAGGGAAATGGAAAAAATGTATGAGGCTTTCCTATTGGTCATTAATGGGGACAATTTGTGAATGATCACTGTCCAACTCAAAAGGGTCATACGATAGTACCTCATAACTTGAATCATCCTCTGAGGTCCATTCATATGAGGTGCTTGGATCTGACTCATCATAGAGATGGGGAAAACTCCATGACCATTCCCCTCTCTCAAAATGTGGGGGAATGTCACTGGGGATCGCGGGGTTCCCATATAGCTATTGAAAGTAATCTGCCAAGTAGTAGACTGTATTGGGGTTGGCATAAGGGTCTTGGGCCAACCCGCCCTCATAGCCGATATTCAAGAGATTTAGGTTGTCTAGGAGGACATATAGAGGCAATGGATTGTTGTGTACCACTCACGAATTTTCATAGGGCATTTGATATTGTGGTTGACAAGGGATTTTGGTGCCCTTCATATAAAGGCCTAAGCCATTATCGTGCTAGTTGCACAGGTCAAGCTACTTCAAGGTGAAGTCAGGTTTAGACAAGTAGTTGATATCCTCTCCAAAAGGTTCCTCACCTCCTCTTGATGTTGGTAAGGTTTGATGCCATAGTCAAGGCCCCCATAGATAAATTTTGTTTGATTAGAGGTAATACCAAGAGGCACGATAGTGCCTATGGGAAGATAGGGTCTACCTATGTCTTGCATTGAATATAAAGTGGGAGTAGTGGTAACATTCCTAACCATGTACTCTCCCAATCCGGTAGAAGCCAGATGTATTGTAACCTGGGGATGCGAATGGAATAGGGATGAGAGTGAGACTTGATCTGGCTCATTTTTTGCCTCATGTGGTATCTTTTCATCATCCAGGCTAAGTATCTCCTCTATAGAGATAATGGATATGATTGGTTGGTCCTCCTCAATGGGCTACTTATTTGGGTTTCTAGGCAAAGGATCCACTGGTGTATTAAGAATCTGGGGTGGGTCCAATGATGAGGAGGGCATGGTATGCTATAGCGATGGGGTCAAACCTCGGCTAGATTTATTCGGTTGAAAATCCAGATGTATCGATGGCAAGGTCAACTCGGGTAACTGCTGCACCATGTTGCAATACTTGAAGGGCTCTAGGTCTATGGGGATAACATGAACTTGCCCTTCGTGAGTGTACTTGAGGCACTAGTGAGCGATGAAAGGGACACACTTCATATCCCTAATCCATGGTCTTCCTAACAAAATTTTGTACGCCATCTCACCCTCTAGAATGTGGCACATCGTCAAGATGATATTTTTCCCTACTTGAATAGGTAAGATGATTGTACCAACCATTGAGCATATGGCATCATTGAATTCTCAGAGGGTGTAGGTAGATGTGACAATATGATATGCTGGAAGATTAATGTGCTTCAGAGCTATTGTAGTTATGATGTTGCTCGAAGACCCAGTATCTATGAAGACTCTTTTGTATGGTATTCCATTCACATGTGCAACAATGTGTAAAGGGGGATCCATCATATCATGTGGAACCAGTTTAAGTTCATATTATCAAAAAGTAATTACTAGTTCCATGCATTCCTACAAATGCCCCACAAAGTTTTTGAAGGAGTTAGACTCCTAGGGCTGAAGCTCAATTGCATTAAGTATCTCCATCAAGGCTTCTCTATGAGGTTGTGATTGTTGGATGAGCTCATAGATGGAGAGATAGGAAGATGTTGTTCTTAAGCTCTGAGCGAGCTTGCTCTTAATGGTGACTACAGGCCTAGGTGGGAGGCTCGATCTAGGAGTCAGTATAGGCTATGATTTCAAAGGGACATCACTCTGAGACACAGGTGGTGCAACTAGACTTGGATACCACCTATTTCTTGTCATAATACTGACCATGCCAACGTATCCTTTCTTAGGAGGGTTATGGTAAACCTCATTCACCTAGGGCATTGGTTTGGCTTGCTCCGCATGGGCAAGCAAGGGGTCTTTAAAGACTCCCATTTTTTGGTTGTTTGGTGCGATAGGGTTATCTACCTAGAGGGCATTCCTATAAATCAGGTCTTGCACCAAATGTTTAAATTTATAGCACATTTGCACATCATGCCCATTTTTCCTATGAAATTTGTAATATAGGTCTTCTCTGTATCCTTTGGGCTTAGGTGCATTAGGGTTGATAGGTCGACTGTCAGGTAGATGGATCACATTAGCCGCCAAGAGGCGATCAAACACTAAATCCATAGACTCTGCAATGGGCATAAATTTTCACTTGGGGTGACGTTGTTGATTTTTCCCTTGACCATTATGGTTATCCTTGGCATAGTTCCCAGGGATGGCCTGATAGTTAGGCTTTTGAGGTGGCACGAATGGTGTTGGCCTCGAGACACTAATGGCAACCCGATTTACTATTGCTACCTTAGGTTACACTCAGGTGTTCTTAGTGTTCTTGCTCCACTCCTTCTTGTGAGGTTTCGTAATCTCACCCTCTTTAATCTTGATCTCTTAGATGATCCTAGCCTGTGCTAAGGCATATTCAAGAGTGGGGTATTGTTGCAACTATAGCAACAAAGATATTGGCTTTAAGAAACTTTTAGAGAACATTTGAGTCAACTCCAACATGGGGAGGATATAAGGTAGTTTGGCGAGCAAGGTTCACCATCTATTGCCATAATTTGTTATTGACTCATCATCATATTATTTTAACCTAGCTACATCGGCCAATGTTGCCTTCCTCTTGGTATTGAAGGTCAAGTGTTCCAAGAATGCATCTGCAAGTTGGTCCAAATTATGGATGCTATGCTTAGGGAGTTGGTAAAACCACTGAGAGGCAGGGTCGACGAGGGTAGTCACAAATGTCCTCAAAAGCAAAGCATCGTCATCATGAATGCCAAAGCATTGGCCTAAGAACCTAGTGACATGTTCTTGCACATCCTCTTCTCCCTTAAAGGTAGCCAACTGAGGCAACTTAAATTGTTCTAGATAGGGAGGCACAGGTACTGATAGATGGATAGGTTGACTATGCAATTGATGCATAGTGGGATTTTGAGATCTTGATCCAAAGGTCTTATTCTCTACTAACTCCAAGCGTTCTAAAAATGTTTTGTAAGGACTTGAGGACTTTATCTCCTCATCTTTGTTCACATCTTGTGGTGGAGGTCTAGTCTCCTCAAACCTAGGGTGAGGTGGTGGTAAGTCACCCCCTACCTCGGTAAGGCATCTCAACATATTCTACTTATGGATCGTGCTCAGTATAAGCCCCGTAAGGCATCTCTCGAGTCGGCCTATGAATGGGGGTATCTACCCATGGTGGGTGCCCTATGTTTGTCCTAGGAGGCATCTCTTGATCTAGCCTAGGAGGTCATGGAAGAAATATTTGATAAGGTCTCGGGGACCTCTCTCGAATGAGTGTGGGTTTCCTCGGATGGACCTCCTACCTATGTGTCTTAGGGGTAGGGACCCTCTCTCTCAAAGTTTTTTGGAATATCTCATTGGTCTGTTGTTCGATTATTTCTTTCTCAAGTTGGTGCAAGCGATCTAGTTGCTCTTTATCTCATCGAAGCTTCTTGAATTGAGCTTGGAGTTCTGTATATCTCATAACCATTTGCCTAATTTGATATGCAGTGTGAGGCCCGGGAGGCCTAGGAGTCTCACCTTGGGGTTGACATTGACCAAGGTACTCTGTGTTATCCATAGGGTGCTTGCCTCTCTCGAGGTTCACTATATTGACTTGAGGCTTAGGCTGGAACATGTGTTCATTACATTCAGCTGTCATAGAGGCACATTGGATGTGCACGATATATTGTTCCTAAGGAAAATCTGGGATCTCCTCATATATTCCCTCTAGGACAAGGAAAGGTAGGTCTAAGTTGGGTTGCCCAGACCAATGGGTGTCATTCCCATTGAGCTGCAAGAGATGTTGTATCCTATCAAGGTGGCATGGAGGTAGAGTCAAGTTGACTTGCTCTAGACAGTGTGTGAAGTCATACTCTTGCCTCTACTTAGGTGTATCAACCCTAGTGGGTACGCGGATGTGTGGCACTACTCTATCTATTAGTGCCTTAGTGTGCAGTTGAATTTCACCAAGTAAGACCTATGATATATCTACATATCAAGAAAACTATCCCAAGTAATGCTCATCATCACTCGAGGTGTCTTGGAGAGGATCCATTCAGATATGAGGCTCATGCCTTGCTATCTTGGGGCTAGGTGGAGTGGAAGCTCTCCAAGGAGGTATAACCAAGTCCATAAGGCTATATCGAAGATGATTCATGTCTCCTAATCCACTCTCCATAGCTTTCACCCATGATTGGGCTTGGCTGCAGGTGCGCACCATTACGATCCTCTATTAGTACCCCAAAGTGATTATCTTATTTAAAAATTCTTAATTAAACATTATACAAGAAAAAAACACTCAATAAGATAAATTATTATCTCTTTTAAGTTTTAAGTGTGAATCCCTAAACTGTTTCGTGTGTTTTAGATGTGTTGTTTGTAAAGAATGACCTCGTGTCACGTGTTTGAAATATTGTTGGATTGTAATCTCATGTTCAATTGGATTTCACCTGTATACTCATAGCTCGAAAACCCAACTATGAACTCCAGGTTGTGTTATCCCACCTATAATGTGTGGTGATGAGGTCCACACATGACCAAGGAGCACAGGTCCTACCAGTTCCTCACCTAGTTCACCTACAGTCTACGATACACCTCCCCAAAGGGTGATGCATGTTATAACCCACAGGCTATGATGGATCTTAGAACCGGCCTTGGAAATATGGATCGTGTTCATGGGATTTGAGCCAAGTGTATGGAGATGAAACCCATCGTCACTTGCACTCTACTAGTGGATGGTAATGAAGTCCACCTCACTAGCGTTTACATAAATTATGGTGTGTGTGGTTCATTATTATCCAAGAAAGTAAGCAAAGAAGCAATCAATGACTATTCACTAAATGCATGCAATAGGTGCATTTTACTTTTAGAAGAATACGATAAGGAGCCTATAAATTGAATCTATGAATGCAAATACTACATGCTAACCTACCCAATGAGCAGGCCACAAACAATCAAGCCAAACAGATGCATCGCTACTACAAGTTCTTTTTATTTTTCTTCTATATTTTGCTATGTGATGTTATAAGAAAAGAAAAAAATAAAATTTTAACCTTTCTATGCAAGCAAGTGAAGAAAGAAAACTGATTTTTGATAGTCTCTAAAAATATAGCAGAAAATCATAGGGTTTAGGCACTTACCTTGTCCACTTTGAAGCCTCCAAATTCTAAAAATTTGGGCAAAAATATCTCTGTTTCACCACCGCTCTAGGGTGGGGTGAGTAGCAGCTCCACCACCATCCTAGGGTGGGATGGTGAAGCCACCATCCTAGGGTGTGCCAGATAAAGCCTCTGCCACCGTTCCAGGGTGGGGAGGGGAGCACCTACAACACAAAAAAGGTAAAAATATAAGAAATAAGTCAGATTTTCACCCAAATAAAAAGGGACAAGGGTCCCACCATGATCACCAATGAAGTAGGGAAAAATAGTGCACCAAATTATGTGGAAAAATAAGCGTATCTACCCCATATCGCTAATGAGCATAAAAAAGGAAGCATGCATGCAAAAGGAAATAATACCAAACAAAAGGAAATGAATTTAAAGAAAGTATTTTCTCATTAATTTGTTGGATACAATACAAGGTTACAATAGTCCCCTTGAGGGATCAAAAGGGTTATACAATTGTTACAATATTGGGTGCCCAAAGACCAAGTCTTTCACGAAATTTGGGTGTACATCCAATGTTTCTCTGCGTACCCACAATCGAGGTGGGCGAGAAAATGCCACCGATGCTTGTATCTAGGTTCTATGATGTCTTATATTTCTTCCCAAATCCTTCTGAGGACCTGCACCTACACACAAGGAAACAAAAGAGGTCAAATAGCAAGGGTGTATGGTGAAAACATGCAATCCCCATAGGGGTAAAATGGCATATAAATTAAAAGTGCATCAAATGATATCCAAATGACTTGAAAATTTTTAGATATGTTAAAGAGGAGGTTTTGGGAATATATCACCCAAAAAATATCATAAATTGCACCCGTAGATCCCTCCATTTAGCGTCGCCCACCTACAACATACGAAAAGGAGGACAAAAAAATATCAAACCTCAACTCATCCAAAACTCATGAATTTTGTCATTATGTATAAATTAGAATTTAAAGACAACCCATATGATCATATTTTCCAATTGGATCTTGGATCCACATGCATCAGACTGGGGTGTTCGGATGGGTCCTACGATCCTACAGAAAATTAAAAATAGCATAACTCTCATTTTAACTCCAAATGACCTGAAATTTGGAATGTATCATAATGAAATAATGTATATAAAAAATTAAAAACATTAAATAAATTGCTTAAGAATTTACCCTCGTCCTAGGGGGGTGATGATGACTACAACTATTTGGATGACACCCTAGGAGGGGATACCCACCAAATACGGTCACTTTTTGTTACCAAACCACTTGAAGATGTTCCTAAAAGACATAAGGTATTTTTTCATCGAATTTGGTGAAGAAATTCACCCGGATGGAAAAGTTATGCTCGGATTACCTTCTTGAAGTCACCCGATAACCTCCTTGGCAAAAGGGAGATTCTGAGGGCAAAAAGGTGCAATAAGGTGAGGGGAAATCTTGGTAGAACTCCATTGCATATCCTAGAACTCCTATATATATTTTTTTTTTTTTTTTGTGGATATGGAACCCATTTTATAGCCCAAAGGGGCTCATGTGCAAAAAGGCATGCAAGGACATGCATGGCAGGAGGTGCCACTTGTCAAATGGGAGGCATGCACAGGGTGTGCTAGAGGATCTCCCAATTTGGCCCTAATAAAGATGGATGTCATAAGGATTCCATGTCCTCTACCTCACATGCTTTGTTTGGGTGGTCAAATGGCAGTTTTTGGGTGCCATTTGGCCAAATTTTGACTTTTTCTAGGTCAAACTTCACCACCGTCCCACCTTGGGACGAGGGCTCACCACCATCCCAGGGTGGGATGATGGGAATCTACCATCATCCTAGGGTGGGACGGTGGTGAATTTTGGGCCAAAACCTCCCAAAATTGGGTCGGTAGCCTCCAAAACCCTTTTCGGAGTGGCTAGAACCACTGTGAGCCTCCTAAGGGCTGCCCAAGGGGCCATATTATGTCAATTTGATCACTGCTTGTGGATTCTTAATCGGGTTTACCAAATTTTAGTGTCTAAAATCTATGAGTATATGGAGTATTTACCTAAGGTAGTTTGTTTGGTTCTAAAACAACTTTTAGTTATGGAAGAATATGCTCAAATAAGTACCAACTTTATAGGGGGTATTTTCCTTTATGTATCTTCATTATCTTTCCATTTCTCTCTCCTTCCCACATTTCATTTATTTTTATGCATTCAAATCTTGTCTACCTGTATATCTCTTCATCATATCCAACCACACCATTTTCAAATGCCTATGCCTTTCTCTCTTCTTGTATCCCTTCCTCCCTTTCTTCCCACTTTACAATATTACCATCTCCTACTATCGTAAACCTTGTTACCCCTTAAATCCCAATTTTTGTTAGCTTATCTTCTAATTCCTTGACCTCCTTATAATATCATATTTCATAATTAAGAACATCTAGGTTCCTAATTTCTATGAACAAGAATCTTTGGGAGGAATCAAGAATGTAAGTCAAACGAATGCCCACATTGTAAGTGCTTGCAAATTAGGCCAACCTACCATGTTGCCAAAATTTTGCTCAAATTTTTCTAAGGAAATTAACTTAGAGATTTGTCTAAGAAACACAAGAAAATAAATTAAAAACTTAAATGCATCAAAATTAGGATATGTTCCAAGGTAGTCAATATGCTTTTCAATAGAACTAAGATCATGAGAAGTGATCAAACATAATATATTTTGGGCCAAAATAAAAATTAACTAAGTTCCAAAGGATTTCGATAATGTGCAAAGCTAAAAATAATCATTTTCAAACTTTGACAAGAGTGATGTCAACAAAATATGTAACAAGATCTAAAATCAAGGAAGCTAAAGCAATGCAATTTCAACCTTGTACAAAATCAAAATGGAATAAAATTGGGTCTTCCAAGTAGAGTGACCCAATCATTGATAAACTTGAAGTGTGCATAAAGTTGAAATGAAACAAAATGGAACCTTGAAAGTGCTTACATCATCATAAGCACTATGAAATTCTGAATTTGCACTAAAACACTAGCATAGAATAAAATTGGGCTTATAATGCAAAAGTGCCAAAATGTTTCAAAATTGCACAAAATCATAATATCAAATTATTGTCCAAAAATGTGTGAATCCAGACTTTTTCAAGTGAAGGCACCAATCAAACCTTTCCAAGTTTTACTTTGGCACATAAGAACACCTTAATAATAAAAGAAGCATAACTTCATTATAAAAGCTAACAATGATCAAGAAAGTTCAATACTATGATGAGGTCTAGCATTAATTTCTTGAGAATTTTCCTTTCATCTAGTTCATCCTTGTTAGAAGCTAAAACTACTTGGATGCTTGTCAACTATCCAAACCATAGCAACTAGAGATGAAAGTGATAAACCATTACAAATACTAAGCAAATTTTAAAGGATGAAAATTGGATATCAATAGAGTTGTTGAAGTCACACTAGAGTTGAAGTAATACAAAGAAATTTGAACCCGTCATGTCATCATGATAGTGTAGGGAATGAAATGACCTTTACTCTTATGAATGTTTCTTGCCAAGTTGTTTCTAATAGATCTATAACTGAATATTTGTAGATATTATGCTCCAATATTCATAAGTAATTTATAAATAGCTCAATGCATCTCATAGTTAGGGTCAACTATGTAGCACTTACTTGAAAATATATTATATAATCACTAATACCAATTAATAAAAAGTAAAAGTTGTTTGGCCTCCATTATGATTGCATTCTTAGATTTTTATGCACGAATGTTATGCTTTAATTTATTTTTGTTACACTTGATGATTAGTCTATTGTATTAAAGCAAATTCTTCTTTTTGGATTACTATTTGGATTGCTTTTCATAAGTATTTAGAATGGTTAAAGCATATAATCAGAATTGAATGAACTCGATGATGCTTTTGCTAATGGTTGTTCTATTAAGTTTCACTAAAATTGATTGTATAATATTTTTATGTTTTGCATATTCATTACTGTTACACTATATCTCATCCATATTGAAGTAATTTTTTAACCTTATTCATTTCTAACACATCCATTTCTTACTTTAGACTTAAACCCCTATTTTAATTGCGTAAGCAATACAAGGATTTGAACTCTCTAGAGGTTGAACTTGGGAGAAATCCTAGTCATCCAACATTGGCTAAAGTTTAGGATGCACTTCATAAGCATAAAAAATTTTTAGACCAACAAGTAAACTAGGTTTTTAGCATTTAAATGCTAGATTACATATTTAATATTAGATCAACTAACATTTTACTTGGGTTTTATGTACATATTCAACATATGACGTTGGAGTGTAGAAATCAACATCCTTATGCACTCAAGACCAGATAGGGCCTACTATATGTGGATGACTATATGTTATTAATGGAAGTAGGGCTATATCTTGTAACCCTAATTATAAATATAGATTTTTATAGAACACACCTAATTAAACTTTTAAATAGATGGTATTCAGAGACAGATACCTTCCAACTTCCTATGGGGATGATGAATGTCATATTGGAGGACATGTGGTAGATCCATAGGGTTTCAATCCAAGGGGTAGAGTCTGAGATGGTTTAAGATAAAGGTCATACCATTAAAATATATATAGGAGACTCAAAATTATTTTTTATCAAGTCCAACTTTGATGTCAATGCCATATATGTAGGATGAAATTGCATAGGTAGACCACCATTCTTTGTGCACTTATATTGGGGGTATTTCTCAACAACACGAGCAAGATGGTAGTGCACTAGGGGTGGGGAGAGGCATAGGCTAATATGCGATACTACCAAGTATTATTCACATGGTAAGAGTTGGTGTTGACCTAGCTATACTAGACACTATATTAGATTGTCTACATGCAGGGGAGGATTCTAGTATGCTATACGTTGTTCCAGGTATGGGCTTGGGAGCACATTTCCATCACAAGGCCACCAAGGATTTAAGGAAAGGTGGATATTAGATACTTAAGTACATGCTTATGGGAATATAATATAATATTGTATTATGTCATGGGTCATACATACAATTGTAATATTATATAACATAGTGCTATATTATAATATTATACACTTTGTAACTCATGGAAGGTCAATCACCACATGAGTGACCTTCTAACTCATGGAAGGTGAATTATCAATTTTTTGTATAAAGAAATATGTACCCTCAATTTTAAAAGTCATATCAAGTATTATTTGTAAGAGTCTTGGCTTGTGGAGTTGGAGATATTGTGGAGTGATTCCTTAAGGAGCATTTTGGTATTGCCCTATCTCAAGGGTATTATTTATTTCTACTTATTTGTGTGGATTATTTTTAGAAATTAATTGTGGATGCATGTTTAATATTTTTGTATATTTTTGAATGATTTATCATTCATGAGAATAGAGGTTCATAACAATTGGTATCAGAGCAGTGATTCTAGCAAAGTATGGTTATCTTTATAGAGCTAGGGTACATTTTTCAAAAACATGTCCCATATTTCAGGGGCCATATATTTTTTCATAATAATATTTAGAATATTTTTACTCTAGTATGTAGATCATTTTGAGTACTATAAAAAAACTACTCATTTATTAAATTTTGATAAGTATTGAGGAAGTTATGGTTGTTTGAAGTTAGGATATTTATATTATTTTTTGGTTGTGTGAAAGGTTTTTCAAAGGAAATAAATTCATATCAATTTTTGTAGCAATCATTTTCAAAATATTTTTGCACCATTGTGTAGATATTTTTGAGTACAATAGTAAATAATTATTCATTTATTAATTTTTTATCAGGTTTGAGGGAGTTATAATTGTTTGAAGTTGGGATTTTGATTTTTTTTTAGGTTTCTCAAAAAATTCATGTAAAGGGGAAAATCATATTTCTCAATTTGGTTAGGCAAATTAGCTACCATTTATTTTATTTTGAAAACAATATTGTAAATGTAACTATTGAAGGAAAGGAATAGAAGAGATTTGATCGATTTTATTGTTAAATAATTATGATTATTTGAAACCCTTGTAGCTTTGGGGATTTTTTTTTAATTTTGGGTTGGGGTCATGGAGTTCCTTATATTTAGTCAAAAGGATGCTCATGAATGGTGGAAATTGTTTATGTCTTTAAATTCTTCTATTTTTTATGAAAATGTGATATTTATGCTTATTTACAAGGGGGATTTATCTTGGCTTATGAACTTTGCTAGTGCCTATAATATTACATACACATGGGGAGAAATTGAAATTACATTTTTAAGCAAATGGGGTTTAGAGAAAAAGGATGAAAAAATATCTAGGCTCTTGGATGAACAAAAGGAGTTAAAAAGAGGGTTATAAAATTTTAAAAAATTGGTTGAAAGAAAAGATAATGGTGGTAGTGTCAAAAAATATTTTGAATATAAAAATTTTATTTTGCAAGTTCATGTTGTGTTCAAAGTAATTTTTTTGTCTCTATAAACCCTAGCAACAAGAATAACTTTTTTAGCTTTTGATACTAAATACTCAATGCAAAATAACCACAAGATCTAAAATAAAGTTACAATATCAAATATAAGATAATGGTAATATTATAAACATATAAAACCCATAAATAACTTATGAGACAACTCTTAAAAATGCTATTAATAAATGCTCACGAAAATAGTATCATGATAGAATAAAGATCTCTAATACACCATACTTGCACACTCTCTCACTATACATTGTGTCTCTTACACATACACACATAGACACATATATAATGGAATGTAACTCTTCATATGGATTAATCTTGGCCTTCACACTTCTGGAGATTCTTTACTTTCCTACTCTATGGACTCATGTGCACATGGACTACTATGCACATTTACATTATTAAATACTTTACACATTCTAATAATACTTGTGCATTTATTACATTGCATAAAGTAAATACTCACACTCTATTCTAGGACACTCTCCTAATCTAAAGATGTACCCAAGGTGGTACATTAGCATGTACAAAATAGTGTAATATATTCCAACACACCCCTTATTATATTATTTGGTTATTGAGGATTTTAGTCTTCAATATAGTCTTCATCCTAGTTCTGGAACTTGTGCTCTTCTTTTTTGCTTTTTTCATTCTTCTTTTTTTTGTATCCTAGTCAAGTAAATGATTAGTATCTTCATAGAATACTATATTTTCTGAAAATTCTTTAACTTCATGTTCTTTTGTAGGTTCTTCTAGTTCTTGAATTTCCTAAATCTCTTGAGCTAAGTGCACCTTTTGATTTCCTTCTCTATATTGTAGTTGAGGTTGATTGTGTTGATTTTGAAATCATTGTTGATGTGGTCTATATTGATTTTGATATTTTCTTGGTTGAAATGACCTATTTGAATGGATTCTAGAATTTTTTTGATTTCCTTGATACTAATTTATCGGATTGGATCTACAATAATTTGTACTATGTCCTCTTTATCTGCATACTTGACAATATCTATTATTAGTCAATTCATTTCCTCTTTTTCAATATTTTCTTATGTAATATATTTTGAGACTAAGGCATTATTAGTCATTTTATCTTTGACTAAATTCTCTACCTCATATTCTTGTAGTATATTGACTAACTCATCAAACGATGTATCTTTACTTAGAATTTGTAAAGATGTGACTAGATGCTTGTAGCTTTCTAGAAGTGCTCTTAGAATCACTTGAACAAGAAACTTGTCTTCTACCTTTTCTCCTAAGGTTAATAATTTTCCTTTTATATCTACCACTTTTCTTAGAAATAATTATATACTTTCACCACTATTAACTTTTAGAGAATGCAATTGGGTTTGAATATTTAAGATAGTGGCTTTGTTATTTTCTTCAAATATCTTGACTAAAGTATTCCAAGCTTCTGTATAAGTTATTGTTGAACTAATGCATGGTTGTATAACATCTGTAATTGCAAAAGTTATTATCATGAGTGTTTTTGCTTCATCTTCCTCATAATTTTGAATTTCCCTAGCATCTTCGATAGGTTTAGGTTTTGCTCCTTTAACAATATCCCAAAGCTTCTACTATCAATATTGATCTCACTTTTTTTTCCATGAAGTGTAATTAGGACCTTTAAGAAGTTGGGATTCTGAAAGAAATAATTTATTTGTTGTCATGATAACACTTGTAGACTACCTTATATCTCCCTAATGTTTCCAATGTAAAATAGCTTTGATAAAATACTTAGCTTCCTAAGTTTTCTATTGGGTTGAATCCCTTTTGTCTCCCTTATTATAGATAGAAAGCTAAATATAGTTTTGATGCAATTTCAATTTTGATAAAGTTTTCTTATTCCAAAGACTTTAAGTTGGAATCCTTATGTCTTGTTAATTTTGAATAAGAGATTAATATCAATGTATTTTTCCAACTTTCAAAAAAATCTATGTTATATTTCTTATAAAATTTAAATAATATGGTATCTAAATTTCATAAACTATTTTGGTGTTGAATTCCTTATAACTCCCTAATTGGAAATTTAGAAAATAAATATATTTACAAATTTAATATTCTTATTTCAATGTAGAAATATTTATTCCTCCAAGTTAAACTAGTTGCAAGTATTTCTATGCAACTTGAATTTCAAAATAGAATAGATAATTTTAAAAACCTTTAAAATTAAATACTTCTTACTTCAACAATCTTCTAAATCATGCAATAAAACTACTAAGGTTATAATTCATCAATTCAATACCTTATTTCTCCATTAATTCAATTATTCTCAAATATAATAGATTAACTAATCTTAACCTTAATAATATTCCTTATACCTCCTTAATATTTACAAAAAATTAACTCAATTCAAATATTTTTTACCTCCTTGGAGATAGTGTGCTAAATTTGGGTCTTCAAAAATTTGACGTTCTTCTACGTATTCGTTGGCCTCTTTGTCCTCCAATATTAGGGCTTCAAATGTTCCTTCTATGTATTCATTAACCTCTTTGTCCTCCAATATTATTTCCTTTTTTGATGTGATCCATGTTCTTCAAGAACTTTGAAATATTTTCCTTCTTCACACTCTAAACTTGGCTAACATGCATTAATGGTGCACATAAGCATTTTTATTCCCATTAGAGATGGTTGGTTCTTCTATTTGAGGAATGACAAGTTTCACTCAGGCTATTGGTATGCACAAAAGATGTTATGTCTTCCTTTGGCACTCCTCCTCCTTGCAAATGACTCTTCTTCCTCAACACTTCCTCAATGGCACATGGCTTAGTAATATCTCTTATTTCTTAATGTTTGCTCTTTAATATTTTTCTTGGCTTTCTCCTCAATGCTCAATTTCCTTAATAACACTCAAATTTATCCTCAACACTTTGGCTTCTATAAACTTAGATATTTTACCTTGCTTCATTTTCAAACTATGTCCTTTCATCTTCTGTGATCTACGTAATATATTTATCTTTGGAATTTTGTATTTTGATGGCCCTTTATGCAATGCTCCAACTATTAGCATTCAAGCAATTGTTTATGTTCATAGCTTTCTATTCAAGTGGCTATTGATATTGGTGGTACTTTGACTAACACCACTTTGGATTTTTCTCTCAAGAGCACTGATTCCTCTCGACTTTTTATTTTCCTTCAACCCAATGCTTGTCCTCCTTGGATGGTACAACTAAAGGTGTCAATGCTTCACTCCTCCACCTCAAACTAGTGGTACAACTTCAATGGCTCCTTCTTCACCAAGGAGGCTCTTCCTTCAATACGATGGTACCTCCACTTGTTCTTGGTGGTTCTACCACTCCTTTGGTGATTTTTATTCATCAATAGTTTCTACAATATGCCTTGCCTTTGACCACTATTCAGTATTCTAGAGCTTATAAATAATATGCACTTATTTTGATTATAAAACCAACATATATTGATTTTTCTTTCTCCTTATTACTCCCTTTCAAGCAATCCTTAACTTTATTTTTTGTTGTGCTTTTCAGATTATAGAATGATAATGATGTATCCTTACTTGTCTTGGAGACACTTAACTTAGACTATATTTTTTGGCTTTAATAAATCTAATGTGGTGCTTTCAAAAACTTTATAATAAGTTGATTTAAGTGCATAAATAAAAAATTTGTATAGCACCAATGTTACAAACCTCTTTTACCTCATTTTGTACCTAATATCCTTGGTGATTTGATTCATATTTTTGCTATCTAAAGTTTACAAACTTTGCAACTTCACTTCATTTTAATTTGTTGCCCAAATTCTTTGAAACTTGTAGCCGGTTTCCTTCTCAAAATGATGTCCAAAATTAGCTTCTATCTCCTTCCAAATATGCTATTTGAAAATCTATAATTTGTAGCTCTCAATTATGGCCAAATATTCCTTTCCTTTACTATCCAAATCTCTCTCAAAAACTATCCCAAAAATATTCAAAATGTAACTTTACTATCTCCTTCCAACGCTACCTTATTTTATAGTCCTAAAACTCTTCAATCACTGCTCACAAAAATTGATTTCTCCTTTTGTATCTTGCTATCCAAAAAAGTCTCTAACTCCTCCAATCCATTTCCTTAGTTTTTTGTCAAGCTCTCCTTCAATTGCTACTCAAGGGATCTTCAAAATATGCCCAAAACGTCTTCAATTTGTAGCTCTATGTCACCTTGAATTTGTTGACATGTGACCCTTCAACTTCTATCATGAAAAAAAACAATCTTCTTCTTTACAAATCGGACTTCAAAATCTTAATGGTTATCTTCAAACTTCTCAAATGGGTAGTCTCTTCTATCCTATTTCTTCTCCTTAGCTTTTGTTGAATTCTATCTTTGAATTTGGTCTCTTTGCTGACCTCTTCTTCAAGAATCTAAATTTTTTGAAGTCTTCAAGAATACTTTCTAAAATTTGGCAAATGTCTTGCCAAATATTTCCTCTTTGAATCAATTTCACAAATACTTTTGGTATTATTATCAGATGGCGACAATTATCCCAATTTTGATGTGATTACCTCTTTTTTAGGAGTTTCTTCTTCGTGTAATCTTCTATCTCAAACTTTTTTCAAATATTCTCCAATGACCACTCCTTCAACTTTATTAATAGGGCTTCTCTAGCCTTCTTATTTCTCCTTCCAAATTCACTTGAGATATCTTCTCTTGGATATTCAAATTATGCAACTCTTCAATTGGAATTTTTCTTAGTCTCCCTCTATCTTCTTTCTCCTATCTTATTTCTCAAATTTGTAATGGGGACCTCTTCTCTTAGGTCTCCTCTTTCTCAATCTTCAATAAGGATCCTCTAGCCTCTTCTTTTCTTATTCCTTAAATTTTCAATCTAGAGTCTTTAATCTTCAATGGGAACCTCTTTATTGGGTCTTCTCTCTCTTCAATTTGTAGTCTTCAATCTTCAATGAGGACCTCTTTTTTGGGTCTGCTTAATATTCAATGCCTACTCTTTTGCTACAACTCAAAAACTAATTCCTACATGAGGAAAGATGAAATTACTATTATAGGAAGATTCTCAATTTTTGAGAATTTATTTTATGTAATAAAAAACTTAGATATTAGCAACCAAATACATTCAAATCTCTAGAATATTGAAATCAATAAACTTCACTAGTTATTCTAAAAACTAGTAGAAAGAAATCTATGTTGAGTTCTAGTCTTCATGAGTTTTCCTCCAACCTTGTGGAAAGACTCTAGCCAAATAGCAATCTAGAATCTTCTATATATAAAAAATTTTAATAGGACCTCCTTATTGGGTCTCCTAATATTATAAATGTCAAGGTCTATCTTCAAGACCTGTAAATTTCCTTCTATTTTGAATTTGCTCTTGGAATAAGTAAATCTTCAATATTCATTGGGTTTCCTTCAACATAGTGAAAAATACCATCTTCCCTGGTTTTCTTTTTATGGAGGTAATTTTTTCAAATTCATTGGTTTCTCCTTAACTAGCAAAAATCTCCTTTGTAATTTAAAATAAAAACTATGCAAGACAAAACCTTGATGTAGCTTTGATACCACTATTAGTTGTTGATGCTAAATACTTAATGTAAAATAACCACAAGATCTAAAAAAAAGTTGCAATATGAAATATAATATAATGATAATATTCTAAATATATAAAACTCATAAATATATTATGAAACAACTCATAAATATACCATTAAAAAATTCTTATGAAAATAGTATCTTGATAGAATAAATATCTCCAATACACCATAATTCCATACTCTCTCACTCTACATTGTGCCTCTTACACATACACACATATACATATATAATGGAATGTGACTCTTTGTATGGAGTACTCTAGGAATTCACTCTTATTGAGACTCTTCAATTTCATACCCTATGGACTCTTATGCACATTGATCATTATGCATATTTATATTATTAAATACTTTGCACATTGTAATAAACTTATGCATTTATTACATTGCATAAATTAAATACTCACACTATAATCTAGGACACTCTCCTAATATAAAGATGTACCCAAAGTGGTACATTAGCATGTACTAAATAATATGATATATTCCAAAAAACTTCACCAGTAGGGACTTGGATAACAATTTACAAGTTCCAACAATAAAAATTAAGAACATACAACTTGAGGGTGAGGATGTTTAGATTTTTGAAGATCTAAAGATCACCATGGAAAAACATGTTTTACATTTTTTATGCTATTGAGATAAGTGATATGGATATTATTATTGGTTATCCATGGATGGATTATTTGGGTACTATTAATATTAATGTGTACAATAAGTTTATGAAGTTATGGTATAAAAAGGAAAAAATAATATTACAAGATATTTCTTAGAGTAAGAAAAAATAAAAAGCTATTGTAGGGGAAAAATTTTAAGAACAAGTAAAAGAAATTGAAATAGAGTTTAAGGAGGATGCAATAATCAAATAATAAGTAAAATCAAAGGATAAACCAAAAGTAGAGACACATTTTTGAAGAGTTAAAGAAGGTAGAACATTAGGCTAAGGTTGGATTATATCACCATCCACACCACCATGAGAGGCAACAATCATGAAGGTAGGACAAAGATAATTAGAGGGGCTATGATGGAAATACACAAAACCCAAGGATTAATTATGAATATTTAGGTGGCACAAGGAAAAATTGACATCATCACAGACTACCATCAATCAATATTTTACTTGAATGGAGGAATAATCAAGATTGGTACCAATTGATAGCATTGCTTAAAATATCATATTATTTTATTTCTTCCTATATTTAGAGGAAAAATATTCTTATATGGGGGATGGAATGTTATATACCTAAATATATTCTTGTGGGGATATAATATAATATTGTATTATGGCATGGATCATACATAAAATTATAATAATATATAACATAGTGTTATATTATAATATTATACACTTTGTAACTCATGGAAGGTGAATCACCACATGGGTGACCTCAAAAATCAAGGTGAGTCATAACATTCGTGTATAAAGAAATTTTTAGAGAATATATTACATTATTGGGTACATATCAATGTACCAACTTTGGTACATTACTAGAGTAGGAGTTTAATTTAGAGTAAAGTTAAGTAGTTACTTTAGCATGTAATAAATACACAAGTGTTAGAATGTGCAATGATGTAAATGTGCATGTAGTCCACATGTACATGAGTCATAGGATAGATTCAAAGGTAGAGTAAGGGCCAAGGAACTTATATTCCTATATAAAGGTCTTATAGTGAGTGAAATAAGAGAGGAGAGAATATAGAGAGTGCATAGTATAGATTGGTAGTGTGGTATAATATAGTTCCTTTAAAAATAGTTTATGGAGTGTTCATGTCCTCCATTATACTACATTGTAATATTTTTATGAGTTTTCATTAATGGTATATTTTTAGGTTATTGTAGAAGTTTATCTCTTTTTTCCTACATATTATAGTGTCATTATCATATAGATATCATAACCTAATTATCTTGCATCTTATGGTTGCATTTCCTATATCATATACTCATTAAAAGCTAATATGTGTATCAGATCACATGGTAGATCGATAAGGAATATGGAGATCCACAAGTGATATCGAGAGAAATCCAACCATCTCATTTATAGAATTTATGAGATTGCATTTGGCTATAGTCTTTCCACAAGGTTGTAGAAAAACTCATGAAGACTAGGACTTAGCAATCTAGATTTAAATTTTCTTCCATTAAAGTCCTAATATTTTGTTATATGAAAAATGAGATTTAAATAAAGTTGGTAAGCTTCCTACAAAAGAGCTATGAATAATATCTTCTTTAGAATAAATCCAACATCAAAATAAACAAATGAAAGAATGAATATTTTTAGGCCCTTAGAAAAGGTTCCATTACTAGAGATTACATACCCGTAGAGTGTAGAAGGAGAAAAGACCATAGGAAACTTGTTACAAATTTGAGGAAGAGAAGAAGACTCCAATGAAGAGTCCTGGTGAAGATAGGATATTGGTGATCTCAAGTGCAGATTGAATACTTCACCCTGAAGAAGTTGAAGAGACCCTTAGAAGGTCCAGTTAAAGAACTCCAAGCTCTAGAATATTAGAGGTTGGTGATCTCCATTGAAGACTATAAATTTTAGAGTAGATAAGGACTAGCAAAAGTCCCATTCCTAAAGTAGCAGAATTTAGATATCCAAGAGGAAGATTTCATTACAACACTTCCAGAGTATAAGGTTGAAGGAAAGATCTCAGTTGGAAGACCAAAGAAGCTACAATATTGAAGACCTTGGAGAGCCTTATTACAAATTTCTTAGAAGGCAATTGGAGGAGTTCCTAGAAGAACTCATTGGAAAAATTTACCACACAAATTGAGATAATTATTACCATATGATAACAAGCCTAAGATATAAGGATTTGGTAAGGATTTTGCTAAATTTTGAAGGAGATTGGTGAAAATATCAATAATTTTGGATTCTTGAGAAGAGGGCCTAGATTGAAGTTAAATTTTGACAAGGAGGTTGAAGGCGAATGGAGACAAAAGGAGCTACCAAATTTGAGGGATTTGAATATTGCCTTAGATGGATAGAAGGCTCATAAGAGATAGGGGTTTGTTGAATATTTAGCAGAATACTGAAGGGTCCTTGAAGAAAATTTTAGCTACAATTTGGGGGAGTTCCCTACCAAATTTTTGAGTTTCAAGGACAAAATTTTAGTGCAAAATTTGACTGCGAAGGGGTAGTAATTAGGATAGTATTACTAGTTGTAAAACTTCAATTTTTTAGAGAGCATCCTAAAGGATAATTGAAACCACCACACTACAGTTTCAAACAACAAGATATAGGAGTTACTAAGCTACGAATTTGTGAGTTGATGAGCTTTTTAAGACAACCAAGAATAACTACAAGTTCATCTAGTTAAAGGTAGCAATAAGGTGAATCTAATCACCTAGAAATCCTTCATCTTCATAGATATTAAAGGTAAGCAACTTAGGTGCAAAGGGTTCATTTTATAAACACTTATATTCAGTTCATTATTTAGTTTCATTGAGAACCATATTAAAGTTTTAAGAATTTGCAAAGAGAAGGTTGCATATTATAGTCTTCAAGAGAGTGCAGAAGGAAGTTTCTTTTAAGGTTTATACCTGCACATTAAAATAGGATTTAGATATATTTTTATAGAAAGAAAAATATCATCTTCCTATTATCTATTTATAACAAATAAGACTACATTAAGTTATAGATATTATAGTGCATTTAGGAGCAATTACTAGTGCATGATTTAAGGTTCATTTGAAGGAGTAAAAAGGTGAGATCAATATTGCACTATACTAGTTGTTCTTAAAGAGGTTTAAGGTGCACTAAGTATTTTGAGTTGTAGTGAAAATTAAGTCCATATTTCAAAATACTTTGAGGGCTAATTTACAAGAGCAATAATGTGAAATTATTATTATCCTTAAGTGCATTGAGTTAGAGATATTACTAGTACATTAAGGATTGATTGCACTATTCTAGTTATTCATTAAGCTAGTTACTCTCAAAGGATTATTATGTGAATTGAATTTTAATTTAAGGTTAAGATAAAGAGCACATAACCTGCATACTATCAAAGTGTCTAGAGATACTATTCAATGCACAAAACTTGTAGTATTTTTGTGGCCTAGAGAAGCCATAGAATAGGTTTATACTCCTTCAAGAAGTGGAGAAGAAAATCTGCCATCAAAACTAGGAAAAGGAGCTACAAAATGAGAAGTATCACATTACAGGTGCAATACAAAATCCATCATAGATTTATAAAAGGGTTATACAAGCACCAAGTTTGTCTCTATTATTACATCAAGAGGAGACAAAAATAAAGTGTCTTAAGGATACTCTATGTAGCCTATCATCCTAACTACAAGCAACCACCATTGGTAGAGGAGAAGCACAACCAAAGTGCTCAAAGAGGAGCCATCCTAAAGGGCTCAACATATGACATCAACACTACCAAGGTGCTTGAAAGAGGAGCCATCCTAGAGGGCTCAACATCCACATCACCAAGGTGTATCAAGACACCAACTCAACACCTACATAGAAAGTCACCTACAACATCAATAATCCTACATAAGAAAATAGTGCTCATTAAAAGGTGGATAATACTAAGGACAACACAACACATCCTACATAAAATAAGAAGCTTACAAGGAGCATCTTACCAAATCTCAATGTGGAAAAACCACTAGCCAAGAGGAAACACCATAGAACCTCCATTGGAAAGCTTGAGAATATTCATAGCTAGAGCCAACTATGTTGGAATACATCATCCATATTTATTGGAGAAAATGAGGATCCATCTCATGATTTACTATCACAAAGGAGGCAAGGAAAGCTTGCAATAGTTGGCAAGAATATATTGAGAAATCCATAAGGAATTGCTACATTGAAGACAAGAATGCATGCAAGGAAGACTCAAACACTTGTCCTAGCATGGAGGGAATATTTTACCACTTGGAACAAATGTGTAAGAGAATCCTTAAACCCTAACACTCACACTCAAGAAGGAATAGCACTAAATCAAGTAATGCTCTCATATTTAAACTAACACACAATAAGAATATCTTGAGCATTCACCTACACTTTTAATGCTCAAGAACTACTACACCATGTGTCATATCACCTAACAAGTTCTTCATGAACACTGCACCACCTAAGGAGAAGTCAAAAGAGTTGAATAATGCTTGTGCCACTTGGCGGCTATATCAAGAGAGTGGAAGCATACTTATAGCCACCTGAATTAGAAATGCAATGTGTGGAAGCATATTTTTTAGCTAGCATTAAGTAAGGGAGAAATTAAGGCATGGTTGCAAGCATATTTAAAGAACAAGGTAGGAATTCAAGGAGTCAAAGGAGCATTAAATAAACTACCACTATCATACATCCACCATCAAGGAAGTATAGTTCCCATTTTCAAGGAGATACAAGTTGGAATTATTTACTTACACTTGTCTCATACTCATACTAAAGGGATAAAAAAATCCAACCATAGGGAACTTCAAATTGATAAGTGCATAGTTCATTAGGAGAGATAAGGTGAAATAGGAGTTGATTATTATCATTTACAAAACATTACAAAATCAACCCAAAAGGTGAACTAACACTAGCTAAGAACTTTATAAAACTTATAACATATTCTAAACCATTATGGAGATATAAGAATTCTACAAAACCTAAGTTTTGGAATTTTTTTATCAAATTGGTTCATATAATCTAAGGATTTCTACTCCAAAGAACACATTAAATAATGTAATTAGAAAATGAGCAAGGAAAATACCAATATGGATTAAAAGCATGATTGATGATTAAGAAAATTCAATGGATAATAAGGAAGATGCAAATGGAAGAGAAGAATCAATAGAATTTCAAAGGGTTTCTAAAAACTCATAGACTAATAGTTCAGTGAAAGTAGATTCTTTAGGTACATCTTCTAGTGAAATAGTAAAGGTAGTTGATGATAACTATACTAATATTGAAGATCATATTCAAAAGAATCTCATACAGATCTATGGAAAAGGTAAAGATAGAATAACTTCAATTGTACACACATGGTTCAACTATTTCATCAAAGAAATAGATAAACATGATATTCCTAAAATAGATAACAAAGACATTGGGTTATCTTTACTATGCACCTACTGTGCAAAATTTGGTCATGAGAAGGTTAACTGTTGGAGTTTTCATCGATGTAAATATTGTGGAGGAAAATATCATCCATATTACTATTGTTACAACAAAGAAAAATACTATAAAATATTCAAGGAGAAACTAATATTTAGATTAGACTGTTTCTTCCAAGATCTTATTTTAGAAGCATCCACTAATAATGAGCTCAAGCTTGACTTTTGTGAAGATCAAGGAAACAAGTCATACAAGAAACCAACAAATAAAAAAGAAAGCAGTTATGATTTGCTTATGACTTACAAAATTATGAGATCACTAGTGCACCAAGGATACCTAAAAGACTACAATGTCAAATATTCTTCCAAATACTTAGAAACAACAAAAGGTAGTGGAACTAAAATGACAAGAAGAAACAACATGAATACACAAGAAACAACAGAAGAAGAAGAGGCATACCAGGTTTAAGATTATTCTAAAGATGAATATCCATATTGAAGACTAAAGTCTTCAATACCAAAATAGTGTAATACAGGGGGGTGTTAGGGAATATATTACATTAGTGGGTACATATCAATGTACCACATTTAGTATATTACTAGAGTAGGAGGTTACTTTAGATTAAATTTAAGTAGTTACTTCAACATGTAATAAATGCACAAGTCTTAGAATGTTCAACGATGTAAATGTGCATGTAGTCCACATGTACATGAGTCATAGGATAGAGTCAAAGGTAGATTAAGGGCCAAGGAAATTATATTCCTATATAAAGGCCTTATAGTGAGTGAAATAAGAGAGAATAGAATATAGAGAGTGCATAGTATAAATTGGTAGTGTGGTACAATGTAGTTCCTTTAAAAATAGTTTATGGAGTGTTCATGTCCTCCATTATATTGCATTGTACTATTTTTGTGAGCTTTCATTAATGGAGTATTTTTGGGTTATTGTAGAATTTTATCTCATTGTTTTCCTGGATATTATAGTGCCATTGTCATATAGATATCATAGCTTGCTTATCTTGTATTTTCTGGTTGCATTTTGTTAGGGTACATAGAAATAGATATTTGGAGGATATATTATTATATTGTATAAGGGTTGGCATGGGCCACACATAACCCAAGGTTGATTGTATTATAATATTATATTATATTATAATATAATATAATATTAGTAGTAGGCTCCCTAAAGTAGAATTAGAATATGGTTATATAAAGAAGAGATATTTGTCATTGAATCATCATGGAGATTAATCATATGTAATCATATTTACCCATGAAGTGGCTTATAAGACTTTACCCTCCTTAAGTGGCTCTCTCATACTGGGAGATATTATGGAGTTATTCCTTTCTTAAGGATTATTGTTGGTGTTTCCCTACCTTAAGGGTATTATTTATCTCTCTCTCATTTGTGGATTGTTATTGTGGATAATTATTTTTGGATGAATGATTTGATATTTATGCATAATGGTGAATGATTTTTGTTAATGAAAATAAATTCATGTAACAAGTGGTATTAGAGAAACAATTTTGGCAAAGTGGGGATTTTTTGTGTGGAATTACATAATTACAAAATTTTCTTTTGGAAAAATGTCTCATCTTTCAAGAGCTATATCTCTGTAAACATTTATCTGATCCAAACAATTCTTGGATCATTTTATGTGGAATTTTAAGAGCTTTAAAATGAATGGTCATATGAAGGAATCTAAGAAGTATTGAGTGAGATATAATCTTTTAAAGTTAGCCATATCGAACAAGGATAGTAATGAATTTTCAAATTGTGAATTTTTTGGAAGATGAAATTTGTTAGTTCGGGTAAGCAAATTAGTTGCAATTTATTTTTTTGAAAGAAAAATTACAAATCTAGTTTTTTATGGGAATTTTAGCTTTAAATAAATGGAGATATATATATTTTTATAAAACCCTAGTTTGCATTGGGGCATGATATATATTGTCAAAAAACCCTAGTTTGCATTAGGGAATCAACTATGGCACTTCAAAAGTTTTTTGGAACAAATGATATGGATGTGAGAGAGTGGTTGAAAATAGTAAAATATCAATATGGTGAAAGCATGCAATTACATTTTTGTTTTCAAATTTTTTTGGGGGGTGAAGCTTTACAATGGGTAGAAAGCTTTGTTAGGAACAATCCGAGGTGCACTTGGAAAGAAATGGAACCAACATTCTTGAGCAAATGGGTACCTTTTCAATTACAAATAAAGTTAGATATTTGTAAGAGAGATCTTGAGGAAAGGGATAAAAATATAGATAGATTAATGGATGTCATCAAAGACCTTGAAAAGAAAATACAAAGGATTCGAAATGAGCAAAATAAAATTAAAAGAGAATGGATAGTTTTCAAGAAACAGAATGAAGATTATGAAAAGGAAATAAAATCACTCAAGAAGGAGAAATAGGAAATTTTTAGTGAAGATGATGATATTAATGAAGCCACATATTTGGATTTTCAAAAGCAAGAGACTATTTTATAGGTTCATGGAAGCATTCAAAATAAATAGGTTACTATTTCCATTGACCCTAGTAGTAGATATAATTTTATTAATATTTCTTTGGCTAAAAGGTTGTAGGTTCAAGCAACAAAAATTAAGGAAATACAGTTGGAGGGTGATAATATTCATATTTTTGAATATTTTAAGATCACCGTGGATAAATATATTTTACATTCAAAATTTTATGCTCTTAAGATGGATGATGGGGATTTTGTTCTTGGTTATCCTTGGTTATATTCTTTGGGTATTGTTAACATTAATGTGTAAAATAAGTTTATGAAGTTATGGTACAGAAAAAATAAGATAACATTGCAAGATATTTATCAACTTAAGGAGCAAGGATCCAAGGAAAAATAAGAAGTGGTTGCAGAAAAACAAATTGAAGAACTTGAAATAGAATTCAAGAAGGCAGTAGCAATAATTGAGTCCATGAAAGAAGCAACAACAACTGAGTCCATTGAAATAATAGTAGTAGAGTCTAAGGAAACTTTGTTAGAAGAGCACAAAGACATAGCAAAAAATGGAATATGAAATAACAATATGTAGAAGATTTTAAAATAGTGGAGCTAAATGTTGAGTCAAATAAGGTAGTAGCTTATCGCCATTCACACCACCATGAGTGGAAACAATATTGGAGGTATGGCTCAAGGCAACAATGTTATGGTTCTACATGAAATCAGAAGGGAACCAAGTATGGAAGTGTTTGGAAGAGAAAGCATAGTGATTCTAGTTTTTAGAGTGGTTCATCAACATCAAGGAACAAGTGGACCCATCATTCAAATTATAAAAATACAGTAGTAGAAGCATGGAAGCAACGAAGCATATCTGGATACTCAAGTGGTAAAATAGAATAATAGCATCAATGTGTTTCACTAGGATGGATGGATGATCAATATTGGTACCAGTTTCTAACATTGCTTGGAAATAATATTATCTTATTTCTTCATATATTTCAAGGATGAAAAATTTGTAAGGAGGGTGGCATGTTAGGGTACATAGGAATAGATATTTTGGGGATATATTATTATATTGTATAAGGGTTTGCATGGGCCACACATAATCCAAGGTTGATTGTATTATAATATTATATTATATTATAATATAATATTATATTAGTAGTAGGCTCCCTAAAGTAGAATTAGAAGATGGGTATATAAAGAAGAGATATTTGTCATTGTAATCATCATGGAGATCAATAATATGTAATCATATTTTCCCATGAAGTGGCTTATAGGACTTTGCCCTCCTTATGTGTGGAGTTATTCCTTCCTTAAATATTATTATTGGTGTTTTCCTACCTTAAGGGTATTAAATATCTCTATCTCATTTGTGGATTGTTATTGTGGATAATTATTTGTAGATGAATGACTTTGATATTTCTACATAATGGTGAATGATTTTTTCTAATGAAAATAAAGTTATGTAACACATTTCCTATATCATATACTCATCAAAAGCTAACATAAATATGTATCCTAATTTGTAAAAATAAATCATATAAAGTATTATTTGTAAGAGTCTTGTATCGTGGATTTGGAGATCTTGTGGATTTATTTCTCCATTAAGGTGTATTTTTGGTGTTACCCTACCTTAGAGGTATGATCTATCTCTATTTATTTATATGGATTATTGTTGATAATTAATTGTGAATGCATGTTTGATATTTTTGCATATTGTTGAAAGATTTATTATTCATGAGAAGAGAGATTCATAATAGTGGATGATAAATATGCATTGACCACATACAAGTGGATTTGGGATTACAAGGTTAGATAAGGAAGGCCATAGAGAAAATCCTTTATTGTGACATAAAAGGTTGTAGATGATATGTAGGTAGGATAGATTATCGAATAGTTGTATAGGCATCATCCTATATGGAAAGATGGTGTCTATCATCTAGGCTACTTGAGGTAAGTCAAATGGCTAGTGGGACCATGAGGGAAGCACAATCTCCACCATTTTGATTGAGTGATATGCTATTTTGATGCACAATAGAGGGTATCACCAAGACTAGTTTGGTATAAGAGGTTCATATGGGAGAGAGATTTTGAGGGACCATTAGGCTCATATACATATGTCAAGGTGGATCTTGATGATCCCATATTCATTAATCTTAGGTAGGATAACCCTAGAGTGGAATTAGGATACATTTAGTGGTACAAAGGTTTCTAGCCTAGGAGGGTCAAACCATTAAGGGTACAACCACAACGATTGAGGTAATAATACTAATTTGAACACACCACTATAAATATGTATGCCAAAGGAGAGAGGGATATAGGTAGGTAGGGATAATAGTAGCATTGGGAGTGACCTTCCCCGGGGGCGTTGGTGGGAGTTGTATAAATCACCTCATCCAATAATCAAGGTAAAGAGGGATGCACTAGCTAATCAAGTGGAGGGCCTAATGGTGCCACTAATAGTGGCATAGATAGAAGTAGTTGAATAAGCTAGAGAGAGTAACTAGTTGGTGGGCCAAATCAAGAGGATGTAGTAGACCATATAGGGTTTGACTATAGAGTAGGATGGAATGATAACAAGAAATTTGATATTGGTAGAATTAGAAACTAAAGGAGGCTAGATGGTTTAGGTACTATTAGACTAGATGGTTTTGACTTAAAGGAAACTAGGTCAGGATTAGAGACACCTCTAGTCAACACAAGCAAAGCTATAGGATACACAATAGGACTTGTAAGCTAAGATAGATTAGGCAATGCACTACTAGGTAGCATGCCATGTAGTTTTTCCTATGGATTAATAACTCTCATTATCAATAAGAACATGGTTGTGAACCTACTCTAGGCCTTTGACATGATAGTTACAACAATCAATGAAGATGTTGCCATTGGTAAGAGGAGGATGAGGAGCACTAGACATGGCCTCGCAAAGCTATCTAGGGTTGAGCTTTGAGTTGTACTAATTTTGGGAATGTACAATTTAATTGTATTATTTTGATCATGATCAATCCATTGCCATATATTATTGAGATTAACATATATATGCTAGCTTTTATGATAAACTGTATTGATTCTTCATTATGATATAAGGATGATTAAAATGTTATGATTTATTTATTAATTTAGTGTATGATGTTGATTAATATTTATGATATTGATTAATTATATTAGATTATATTTTATTGAATTGAGATAGTTGAATAGATTGTGTGGGTTTATAGAATAAAACTTGTTAAATAAGATGATAAAATGATGAGAGATAAAGGTTGCAAGATGTGCCAAAGAAGGTATAACTATAATGCATGAATATACAAATATGTGCATTATTTACATCTACATACATAGAGATTTGTCCAAGGGGACTTTGGTTAGCTTTTAAATTTATTGGGGGGATATTTTTTAGCTTTGAAATTTTCCCAGCGAGAATTTAGTTAGGTTTTCCCATAGGACTTGGTTAGCTTGGTTTTATACAAAAATATATATAAAAATGAAAAAATATTTATCTTCAAACAAACATCTAAAGGACTTTTTCATTGCCTGTAGGTCTTCTAATTTGAGATTTGCTTTAAGTAGATGTCTAAAGGACTTCTAATTTATTTTTAAATAAATGCTTAAAGTAATTTTGCTTAAACAAATTTGCATTATAGAGAATTCTCATAAAGGACTTATGATTGATCGGTGTAGCAATGAATGATACCCCTAGGTGAGAAGACATGTTTGTTTTTGACTATTTACCCTTGCAAGAGGTTTTATGTGAGAAAATAATAATGATAAGATTGATTTTTCTATCAAAACCTACAACCTCATAATATTCATCATGTAGCAATTGATGGGACAACAAAATCTGATTAGAATTTGCTATCAACACCTACAAACCTCATAATATTCATCATGTGATAAGAGTGTTGTAGTTTGGAAGACGTGATAGATATGGTTTAAGGAAAGCCATATCTAGCTAGAAAAAGATAGAAACTAATGATAAAGATAGAAATTGATAGAGATAGATGGTTGTATGAATCCTAAGTTAGTTCATAAATATGGGACTAGGGGATATGTTCACATTAGATGCCTAGTGTAATGAAAAATGAACTATCTTGACAAAAATAATCATTTATATGTCATTTAAAATCTCTGAATCAAGATGCAATAAGTAGTCTACATATAAACAAGCACATGCATGTAAATAAATATAAAATTAGACAAGATGCAAGCAAGTAATGATAGGCAATTGAAAGAAATAGGAATCCAATGCAAAGTTAAATGTAACACTTTATACTATGCATTATGTTCATTGGTTTTTAAGTTATATTTTGTCAAGTGTGGCAAGGTTGTAAGCTCCTAAACCAAATTTAGTGGTTATGATGAATGTACCTAGAAAATTAGGCTCAAATTTACCTTTAATATTGATTTTGGCATTGTTGTTATTTTGATTCTATTTAAGAATAATATCACTAACATTGAATTAGGATTGTAAATTTTTGCTATAAGTATGCTTAATCCTTTTCTAGTAGACCCATAGGTTCTCTAGGGTGTGCATATACTTTCATTAAGTTATTCCAACTAGATTAGATGAGCAAGAAAATATTTTTATCTAATAAAGGATTCCTATAGCAAAATGTATAAGGAAGGCATGTCAAGCTCAAAAACAAAAATAAATCTAGTTCCATAAACTAAAGCATAGGGTGTCATATTGGTGGAGTTCAAAAACTATTATGATAGGCCCATGAGGTGGGGTGAATTTTAAGATGCCAATATTGATTGGTTTTATTGATGATTTTCTTAAGGATCTTGACATGAGTCTTGTTAGAAGCTTCAACCTGGCCATTGCCTTTAAGATAGTAAGGCATTGTCATTTTGTGTTAAATTTTTTATTTACTACAAATGTTTTGGACATATTTTTTCTTTAAGTGTGTTCCACTTTCAAATATTAGTATAGAAGGAACACAATAATGGTGAAAGATCTAGTTGAGGACAAACTTGAAGACTTGGACTTTAGTGATTGAGGCTAAAGGCATGGATCCATTTAGTGAAGTACTAAATAGTCATGATGATGAACTTATGCCTATAAAATAATTCTAGGTTGATCTTCCCAATTATGTCTAAGTCTGAATTTTAAAATGACCAAGGAGAAGTCAAGCATTGAAGATCTTGGGAGGGAGCATGGATAAGGTTTTTATTATTTTAACACTTATCACACCTTCAAACATAGTTTCAAGAGTATTTTTCCATGGAGGGCCAATAATAACCCATCCATGGGAGTTTCTTGGCAATGGTGACACCACTAAAGTGACCATTGCATGATCCATCATGGGTATCTTTAATGACTGCTTGGGCTTCAGATGATTTTAGGCACCTAAGGAGAATACCATCAAAGCAATGGTGGCATAAGATATTACAAATAATGAAATGCATACAAGCATGTTTCTTAAGATTCTTAGACTCATTATACGTTAAAATTTTAGGCAACATGCCATCCCTAAGGTAAATATATCCTTGAACTAAGGATTGGAATAAGGAGATATTTCTATGAAAGCTACTTCTGGAGAAAATTGGCTAGACTCTAAAGTTGAAGGTTCTTAATTTATTGAAAGGTGATCATGGTTTTTTTATCATCTAACTCTAATGGGATAAGAGATATAATCATTGCCATAGAATTGATATGTTGGTTACTAAACCTAAGGATAGATTCAATGATATTTTTTTCAAAGGAAACCATCAAATTAGTGATTATGTCTTTGTAGGGATTAATATTGTTATCTTTTATTTTATAAAAACCATTGAATTGGTTAACTATAAGTTGTAAATTATCGAATATGGAGAGGATTATAACCTAAAAATCTAATGCTATATATATTCTTAGGATAAAAGCTTATATATAATTGTATTGTTGGTACAAAAAAACTTAAGTTTGAAGGATAAAGGAATTAGTTGTTGTTGAATGACAAAGATGATTCTTGATCCTACTCCTTTGATACATAGAGCAACATCAAAGTATAAGGTCCAAGAATCATGTTTATCATATTTAAGGCTAAAAACTAAATTGTCTAAGAATTTTATAGCTAAGGGATGGCTAGCATCTAAGGGTCCAACTACTAGTTGGTCAACAATTACCTAAAATTTCATAGACTTTTGAATGATAAACTCAAGATCAAAATTTCAAAGGATGATGATCCATTTAGTAGTTCATCCTAAGAGATGAAGTTTAGACATGAGATATCATAAGGGATCGACCCTCACAATGGCAAGTATCTTATGACTAAGCATGTAGTGTCAAAGCTTATATAAAGTGAACACTATGGGAAGAAAAAGCTCCCCTAAATGGGTATATTTGAATTCATAATTAACCAAAGTTCTGCTAAGGTATAAAATGACTTACTGTCTATGTTGGTTGTCATATTACACCAACATATCATATAAGACATGGTCTATTTCTATGTAACAAATACTAGGAAGGATTAGGAGAGACAAGCATAGGAGAAGACAAGAGGTAGGATTTAAGAGCATCAAAGGTTGCTTAATAGTCAAAATACTAATTGAAGACTACATCCTTCCTCAAAATCTTAGAAAAGAGTTTACACGTATTACCAATCTAGGAGATGAATCTTTGAATGGATTGTATTTTTACTTCAATATTTTGAAGTTGGGTTAATGTTGAAAGGGGTGGCATATTGACAATAGTCAATATCTTGTCAGGATCAACTTCGATACCACATGAGGTCATGATAAACCCTATTTTTTATTTATTTATCTCCAAATATGTATTTTTGAGGCTTTAGGTCTTGAATGTAATCTTCTTAGATTAAATACTACCCAACAAGACCATCAACATAGTTTTCCATGATGTCATGCATCATATCATAAAATATGTATGTCATGGTTTATTGGTAGGTAGATCCTATGTTTGTCAATTTGAAAGGCATAACTTGATAGTATAAGGTTCTCCATGGGGTGATGAAATTTGTTTTAGATTGGTCCTTAGGAGTGATTTTGATCTAATTATAACATGACAATCTATCCATCAAAGATAATATTCTACATCCTCTAGTGAAATCAATGATCATGTCGATGCTGGGAAAATGGAACTTGTCTTTAGGACATACCTTATTGATATCCCAAAAGTCTATGCAAACTCTAACACTACACATTGTCTTGGTAATATGAACAATATTAGAGATCCAATAAAAATAGTTAATGGTTTTGATGAATCTGTAATAGCTCTAATATATTTAGCTTGAGCCCTAGGTTTAGATAGTTGAGAAATTTTTGTGTGATAGTTAGAATCATCTTTAATATTTAAATTTTAGTTATGTTTGTTATGCATATAAAACTTTTACCTCACTAAGTGGCTAAGGATTTACATTGATTTAAACCTAGAATTTGATTATTTGGTAATTGGATATAAACTATTATCATCATTTGGATAATTATATTTCTGCATTATTGGATTTCTATTGATATTGTTATAATTCTTGAATTTGTTTCATAACAAGTGGTATTAGAGCATCGATATTAGCTCCATATGGGATACAAATTTACAATAGAAGGGCACACAAACCACTCTAGAATATCTACCAAATATCATTTCTTTCTAGTAGTTTTCATTATTCTTTTGGTCTTTTTTCTTGTGTAATTATCTTATCAAATATTCTAATTTTGCTATTGTTACATCTTTTTTTCAAACCTGTTTAAAAAAAGAGTATTAGGTGTCATCAAACCCTTGTGAGAGACCTATATCATTATGATCATCTCTTCAAGATGGTTAAAGTAAGGGGTATCTTCAAAAAATAGTTTTTGGGAGGTGAGTTTCTTGGGACCCTTGTGAGAGACATATCTCTTTATGATCATCTCTTCAAGCTGACCATAATAAGAGGAATTTTTCACAACACTTTTAAATAGTATTCCAAGTATTTTTAATTTTTTCTAATTTCCCTTAGTACATGAATGAACATAATACCACTATTGGTTGGGAATAAGTCAATGGTCAACTACAACATACTATTGAATCAGAGGATGTGTACATGAGTGAAAAGAAATGCCAATCAAGAAATATTGGTAAGCATCATAACCCTTCCTTAAATATCAATTATTGTGACCAATGTCTTTTTTATGTCTTGAAAACCATGGATTTACCCCCATAAAACACCTCAGGTTATTCCTCCTCTCCTCCTCCCAATAATTCTCTCTCAATCATTCCTCCCTATACCCCTTCTAATTGATAATCCTCTTCCTATTACTATTGACCCTAATAAACATACATTCCTTTTAATCAAGAACAATTCATTACTTCTATTATCAAGACCTTGAGTACTTAAGATCAATCAATTAATTCTATAGCCAAGTCGTTGGATAATATAAAAATATACTACATATATCTACTAGTACATATTATTTTATCCAAGGGTTACAATAAATCAATAGACAACAACCTTTGACCATTCATCCAACACCAAATACTAGCGTTCTTCCACAACTACCATCTAGTCATAGTCCTCCAATTTTTAGTGCTTACAACCTAAGATTTACTTATAATTTGGATTCCATGATAGGATGTGCTTATAATTTTCTAAAATGGCATTCTAATGTTATTTTTCCTCCCATTTATATACCCATTTTTAAATATTTTTATCCTCAAGGTTGGCTAGTGAAGATAGGGAACCTTATATACCTATACCATGTTCTTGAAGCTAGTTGTGTTGCATTAGCGACTACTAAGTTTGGAAAACTAATCTCATAAATGGTTGTTTTGGTAGATTCACCAACATGGGGGGACTCTTTTTTGGTATAACTTCAAAGGATATTCCATATTTTATTTGGTCTATCTTATGCAAATAAAGCAATTAGGAACAATGGAGGAGTGTTGCTCTAAGTTCACTAGTCTTCTCACCCACACCCACCAATTAAATCTATTATTGGTGGTATCTACCTTTCACAATGGTCTTAAGGATAAAATAGAGTGAGAAATCGATATGCTTGATCTCTATACTCTCGATCATGCTCAACATATAACTTTGGTGGAAGAAAATTGGCTCCAAGTTTCTTGTCCCCAATATAAATATGACTTCAATTTTTTATAATCCTTATAATAATATTGAGTGTTCCAAGGGATTATTCTATTTCAAATATCATTATTAATATCATTGTGGTCATTTCTATGAATAATGTTATTACTTTCAAGTGGAATGTGAAGACACATCAAAATATGAAGATGAAGATTTATTATAGTAGGAGAAACCAATAGAAGTAGATAAAGTGGAACATGTGGATGATACCATGGATATCTGCTCAAGCACTTATGGGGTTATAATATCACCATACTATCAAGGTACATAGATCTATTAAAAAAATGTGTCAATGTATTAATTGATTCAGGTAACACGCAATGTTCTAGATAGTAAAATAGAAAATTCCTTGGGCTTGCATATAAATACTTCAAATCAAGATAAATTTTAAATCCTAATTGTAAATGGGAGTATTACTCAGTGTGTGGGTTGAATGGCTAAATTTAACACCCAAATGAGGGATTATAATTGAGTGGGAAATATATTTACCATGAATATAGGTAGTTTAGATTTCATTTTGGGAGCACAATGGCTATATCAAATTGGTGATGTTACTATTAATATATAAAAAATTATATGTCAAATGGACAAAGAATAGAAGGATCATTTGTATCCAATGAATCCAACCCCCTACCTCCAATGTGGTTAGTTCACATAGCACAAAAATATATTGTAGAAAGGTACAACATAAGAAATATATATTGAAAAAATCATCCATCCAAGCATCAGTCCATATTCCTTTCCAATGGTTATGGTGTAACATAAGTATAACTCATGCCACATGTGTCTTGATTTTTTTCCTCTCAATAATATCACTATCAAAGATAAATTTTCTATTCATATTATAGATGATTTATTAGATGAATTACATGGTGCTAGATACTTTACAAAGCTAGACTTTTATTTTGGGTTTCATAAAATTAGGGTTAGAGAAAAGGATATTCTTTAGATTTATTTTAAAACACATGAGGATCATTATAAGTTTCTAATCATATATTTTAGTCTCACCAATTCTCCTTTCACTTTCCAAAGTGTTATGAAATTTATCTTTTGTCCTTTTATTTGTAAGTTTATCCTAGTTTTATTTGATAATATTTTTATTTAAAGAAAGTCCTAGGAAGATTATATAGTTCATATTGACAAAGTTCTTCAAATATTACAAAGGGATTTTTTTTTGTTAAAAGGTCCAAATGTTCCTTTGGATTCCAATAGGTAGAATACTTGGGACATAGATCATAACAAGATCAAAGCTATGCAAGATTGGCCCTTGCCCAAATCCCTTAAACAACTCCATATATTTTTAGGATTCACTAGCCACTACAAAAAAATTATTCTTAAATATGGAAATATTGTCACTCCTCTTATTTATTTCACTAGAAATGATACCTTTATTTGGTTTGAAGCTACTTACCAAGTCTTCCAACACTTCAAAGAAGTTATGTGTAAAAATTCTATTTTGGCCATTCTTGACTTTAGTAAACATTTTTGTCATTGAGTATGATGATTCTTGCATAGGTATTGGAGAGTTATTTTTATTTAAAATGGTCACACATTAGCCTTTAAAAGTAAGAAAATTTTATGCAATAATCTAGGAGGGTCCACTTATGAGAAGGAGATATTAGCTATTCTACATGCCATGGAGAAATGGAGGCCTTATTTTTTGGGGCATTGTTTCATAGCCAATATTGGGCATAAAAACTTGAGCATTTGTAAGAGTAGTTTCTCTCATACCCTGAACATAATAAATGGATGACCAAGATCTTGGGTTATTATTTTATCATTGAATACAAGAAATAAAAGGATAATTCCATGGTTGATGCCTTATCTCACAATTATAAAGATGTTGCTATCAATACCATCTATAGTCATCTTCCATAATGGCTTTCTTAACTTTGTGAAGACTAGTTTTATAATATGGAGACTACATAGATCATTCAAAAAATAAATAAATCATAATTATTACATTCTTGTTTCTCATATGTTGATGGATTGCTTTACAAAAAGTATTTCATTTATCTTCCTTATTATTCAACTATTAAGTCAAATATCCTCCAAGAATTGTATTTATCTCATTTGGAAGGACATTTGGGATTCTTGAAAATGTACTAGTGGGTGAAACAATCATTTTATTAGAAAGTATTGAAAGTAGGTGTTAATATGCTTATGGCTAAGTATGAGGTGTGTCATCATAACAAAGGTGAAATAGTTAAATATCCTATATTGTTGCAACCCTTGCCTATTCCTTACTAGCAATAGGATAACATATCCATGGATTTCATTAAGGGCCTTCCCAAATCAAAGGAAAAAATGGTGACCTATGTGGTAGGAGATCATATTTATATGGATTCTTATTTCCATGCTTATGACATCCCTATTCAACAAGTAAGGTGGCCAAGATATTTCTTGATTATATTTTTAAATTACATTGTATGTAAAAAACTATTGTAAGTGACCATGACCTTGTCTTCACAATATCAAGTTAAGTATATCCTCTTCTTATCACCCTTAGTCATATGGTAAAATATATATCATTAATAAATATTTGGTTCCTTACCTTTGTTGTTTTACCCAAGATAAATTGTATCACTGGATTCAATGGTTCTCATTAGTTGAATGGTGGTATAATACTTCTTACCATTCATCCCTTAATATGTCCCCATTTAAAGAATTTATGGTCAAAAAAATCCACCAATAACATACTATGTTCTATTATATTCTAAGGTTTTCCAATTATATGATTTGTTATAGCAACAATGACTTGTGCTTTAGCTTAAAGATTATTTAAACCAAGCTCAAAATTGCATGCATCAACAAGATTTATATTGTTTTTAACAATAGTTTACCATAGAAGATATGGTATTTTTGCATCTACAACCCTATAATAAATTGTCCTTGAAGACCAAGTTTATTTAGAAGTGGCATCCTTAATTTAATGGACCCTAGAAGGAGGTTCATCACCTTGGAGAAGTGGCATATTAGTTGGAGCTTCCATTGTCTTCATGCATTTATCCTATATTTCATGTATCCTATTTCAAATAGGTTATTGGCCAAATTTTAGAGCCCAAATGGATCTTTCAATACTAAATCAAGAAGGTAGAATCATTCTCTATCCTAAAGTAGTACTAAAGTCAACCATTTATAATATTTATGATTTTCTCATCAAGTGGCAAGACCTTCTAGAAGAATATGCTAAATGAGAGCCTAAGACCATTTTCTAGTTTTTTTTAGCTTTAGGAAAAATATTGATGAGGGGGGAACCATGTAATAGCTATAATTTAGGCATGTTTATTATCATTATTTTTATTAGCTTAGGCCTTAGGTTTTGATAGTCATCTCTTGAGTAATAGAGCTAGGGTTAATGTTGATATATTCTATAGATAGGAAGAGTTATGTGGTAGTTGTAATCATCTTTCATCTTTAAATTTAAGTTGTGTTTACTATACATGTGAGACTTGACCATTTTTAAGTGGTTATGCAACTTCACCCTTTCTAAGTGGCCAAGGATTTGCATTTATTTGAATCTAGGATTTGATTATTGCATATTTAATTTTTGGGCAATTGGATCTGAAATATTATCATCTTTTGGGTAATGATGTTTGTGCATATTGGATTACTACTATTGCTATAATTCTTGAAGTTATTTCATAAAAAAATTCAATATCAAGGAGCTTCTAAAGCTCCTCTTGACTAGAAAAGCAACATTTGGGTGCATCTTTCATAATTTCTACTTTACAAGTTTTGCATCATAAGTTATGACTAGGTGGAGGACAACTAGATAAGGATTAGGACCTTACATATCAACCTAGGACAAAATAAATATGTCACTAAATGGTATCAAAATCTTGGTGTTTTCTTCACAATCACTTAGGGTCAAGACTTTTCCTAGCTTAAGGATTTTAGGATTTTTTAGGAGTTGCAATATTGGTGTCCATAGTTTTTGAATTAGAATATGAGACTTGTCTTCTAACTAAGGGGGTGCATATAATACTTCCAAGATCTCAATATCTATAGGATATAGGGATGACTTAGTGTGATCGATTGAATATAAAAGAAAGACATTAAAAATTTGGAAAAAAGATCCACTAAAATAAAAATTACTTTGGCTTAGGTAATCTGAGGGACCATATTGAGGGGGATCATTTACGACATTCATTATCTCACAAAAATATTCATCAAAAATTAGCTTTGAATAGGCTAGGATTAGAAGATTTACACTAGCAAACTTTGTAAATTGAGAGAAGCCATGATATATAAGTAGGAATGACCCATTGTCATCCTCCTCATTGTAATCCAATTTATTTAAGAAAATGGTGTCATCATGAGATGCCTTATCAAGGAGGCAAGCTTCATCTTTGCTTTTGGATGAAGAAGGAAAACATGTTGACTATGATAGGGAATTTAACCTATCCCACAACATCCCAGTCATACTTTAGTCTATAAGTTCTCTTTGATGCCTTTCTCATGCAATCTTATTCCTTTACCTTAATATCTCATATTATAAAGTATATATTTTAAAATAAAATATAAGTTCAACGAGAATCATGAAGTATACTATAGTTCAACTAAGAAATTTTTGCTACCTATAGACACCCAAAAGTCGCACACTGCTATACCTACATACTTGTAGATCCTTCTGGACACTTGTAGGTTTACATAGGCCATCCTAGATACCCCTAGGCTATCGTAGACCAGCATAGACTATTGTAGATCATCCTAGACATGCGTAGATTGTTGTAGTCATTCGTAGTCATACGTAGATGGTTGTAGTCATGCGTAGATCACCATAGATTGTCATAGTATCGTGTAGACTCTCATATACTACTTCATCGAATTTTAGGTCCTAAACCCTCATAAGCCTTCCAAATTACATTCGACACATCAAAATATCATTTGACGATCTATTCACATACAATTAAGGCCCCCACGGGGTATTAGTTGGCCAAATTAATTAATAAGTCAATTATCAAATTCTAATTTAATATTGACTTCACTTAAGTCACTTTTAGGGTAAATTTGATTAAAAGAATCCTTAATCTTGATTAGCCTTAATCAAATCCTCCCACATGTGTGAGATTAGGGTTTGTTGAGATATTTCTTTAATCATGTTTAAATTGGCTTAAGCACCTCCTAATCAGGATTAGCCCTAATCCATCCTCACACATGTGTGAGGATGAGATATTTCTCATAAGGAATGTGATGTTGCCACATAGCATTTCTTAACCTAACCCTAGTCAGAATCAAACCTAGGTTTAGTCTATCTAACCCCCCTGCACCTTGCATTTGCCTATAAATAATGGGTCCCAAACCCCTAATTAAGTCTGATTCCCATATTCAACAAAGTATAGTTACTCTACAAAAATGGAAAGCCAATAGTACACAGTCCATTCCCGATGCATACAGATGGATTCTGACAGCATACAGAGGCACCCCAGCTACCTTAGGATCGATCTACCAAAGATATTTTACTAGAGGAGCATCACAGCTCAATTCGTAGCCTGCCCTGTGAATCTAGCCCCAATTAGCGACTCGGGTCATGAAGTGCATCTACAAGCCCCAAATCATTCTAGATTTGGGTGGTAAGCTCTATTTTGCCATGTTATTATCTTCTGCATATTTCATTTTAGTTTTTATTATAGTTTTATAGTCATTTTCATCTTCTTAAATATGGGGCCTGACTAAGGCAAGCCCCCCAACGTATTGACCCTTTCTTGCAAGTTTCTTTTAGGTTATTCAGTAGATTTGAAGGAGAGGAGCACCAAAAAACAACAACCCAATGGTGGCCCACATACAAAGAAGCCCACCTACACTGAGGGACATCAGAAGGAGGCATCAGGCCTATATTGCTTATTCATGAAAAGAAAGAAAAGGGAAACTCTCCCTATTTGTAACCTATACAAAATTGATAATGAATAAAGCATATATTTTTGAATGACTTGTGTTATTACTTGTTGTTAGATCAAATATCAACTTCTGGTCGTTTCATTCTGGCATGCTCGATGGGACCCCCACAACGGATAGTGCTAGATTCATTTTTCTTATAAATCTGACATTATCCTCTATTTCTGTGTCTTGTAGGTACCAAAACTATGTTTCACTAAAGCCTCCAAAGCCCTAGGAATCATCCTAGGCCATCAAATCTCTGATTTGAAGCCTCTGAACCTGATTCGTGACCCACCCTATGATTTAGGTCAAATTCACGACTCGGGTCGTGATTTGAGCACAGACACCTCAAAAACCCCCAAATCAGCTGGGGTGATCTTTTCAGGGGCCAAGAAAACCCCCCTTAGCATCATAATGCAGGTATTTTCATTTTTGCTTCCTCTGTTGCAAGTTTTTGGAAGTAGAAATACATTTACTAGTTGAATGACCATTACTAGGCCTAGTTTTGGGTTCATTGCAAAGTGGTTAAAGCATTAGGGTTTCTAAAATTTTTAGGACCTGCAACTTTCCAGCAAGTGTATAAAATTTATTTCTCAAATAAATTTGCATTTGTCTTTTATTTTTACATATGGCATAAGCCTAAGTTGTTCTTCCTTCATTCATAGCTTCCATTGCTAAAAGGAACTTTACATCCTAAAGTGAAATCAGGGTTTCTAATCCCCTCTTACATTTCTGAAAGAATTTTACATTCTGAAAGTTCAAGTTAGGGTTTCATAATCCCCTTTACTCCACACACATTTGGATTGCATGTTTCTATGTTTTGCAAAGTAGATTAGTTTGCTTCACAAAGGCATTTAGGCTAGCCCATTTCTTTACAAATATCTTAAGCTATCTAATCATTTGCTTTCGAAAAGGCATTAGGATTAGTTTTCTTTTGAAAAGGCAACTAGTTAGTTTCTTATCTTGCAAACATCGTTAGAAAAACATAAACCCACACACACTCACGTGGTACCTTAAACAAGTGGTGAGATTGGACTTCATCCCCAATCCATCGCTCGAGACTGGTGTGGATCGAGTTTCACTCTCCATCAGCTCACCCCCCTAGACACCTAGTAGCCCCATAGGAGCGGTTTTCTGGATTTCATCACTAGAAAATCCCCCACTTTTGTGATTGGGCCCTAGATTTCATCACCAGTGGTTACCTGCAGAGTGGGACAGGATTAGCACCTTCATCCACAAGGCTTGTATAATTTGTGGAATTGGTAACTATCGTTCTTGACTAAGCCCACCCGAGGGTGAAGTGAAAGCATGGGTATGTTGGTAGTAGGTCTCAGACAGTGCCACCTCTTCTCGTGAGAGGATATTAGAAGACTCACTTCAGCATAGTGAGTTCCACCCCTTTAGGATACCATTTTACTGCACCTTCCATACAGGTCACCATTCGCACGTTGTGGTACCATTCTATCCTGTGCATATTTGGGTGTTGCAGGAGGTTTGTTATTGACAAAATTCTCGATTTTCTAGAGTATTCACTCCATTACCCATGATTCTACATAGGGAGTATCAACATTACAACACACAAAATGAACATAACACTTTTATTTTCTCAGCATTTAGAATTGATTTCGGTCTACCATTGTTTGCATGATCACAGACCGGTCTCAACACACTACACTATATATTGTTTTTCTACACACAACATGTCACTTACTTCACACTCATAGTAGACACAGTTGAGTCTACATCACATAGGGTTTATTCTTAAAAACCCCTTTTACACATGCCACTATGCCTGTGGTCACCCGTAGTAGAGCGCATGAGCAATCACGCTCTATGGAGGAATGGCCTCCCCCTTCCTCTAGTCAGTCCACTCTTACTCCTTCGATCATGAAGGAGAGGATTATAGACACATCTGATTCATGCATAGAATCCGATGCACAATTCACACACATGATGCCTCATGAGGAGACATCAACTTTGAGTGAAATTCTTGCTACTTCACTCATAGAGGATTACCCACTCTTTTTAGCCCCATCCTCACCTAATCCCCCGACCACGTTCTATGACCATGTGATCTACACAACACCAGGACAATCTCCTCCAACCTTCACCATAGATGAGGAGGTCATGCCTACTTCACCCACCTTTGCACATCCCTTCTTCTAGAATCTATCTCAATCCCTGTTTGAGAATGATTCCTCCCTTCTAAACCATACCCATCTTAAGGTCGCATCATTCACCCCTACCATAGGAATGGTGTTGGACCCATCCTCATCCACTATAGGAAGCCATAATCCATCCTTCCAAACTACACAATAGATCCCTACCCAGTAGGAACCGCAAGCATTCCCTCAAACCTCACGCCCGTACTCCTCACAAGAGTACCAACCATCCTCTTCCCAAGAGCCATTCTTCACCATATCTGAGGGTACCTCCCAACAGCCTCTTCAGGAGCAAGAGATGCAAACCCAAGCAGGAGTGTACACTTACACTTTCCCCTCAACCCAAGCTCCTACCTCGGTAGCTTATCCCACCTTTTTAGTAGCTTTCCCACCTATCTCCCAGGTATCCGGAGTGCATGACGCCCAACCCTTGGAGCCACCTTTGCCTACGATGACCTTTAGGATACCACCACCTATTCCTTTTTAGGCTCCCACTACCCATATCCATCCTACCTATGGATCGACACCAAAAGCTTATGCACCTACTCAACCAAATTATTCCACATAGTTTAGCTTCCCTACTTCCTACCCTCTAGGGTAGAGATAGATCCCATATTTTGATACCTCATCTTGACCACCCCTAGAACCAGTAGCACCGACACCTACACCACCACCAGATACACCTAGCTTCTTTATGCCTCCTCTAGTTTGGTCATCACCACCCATGGTCCAACCAGTATAGTAGGCTCCAAACCAACAAGTACCCATGCCACAACCGCATGTTGCCCAGTCACAATACTATTATCCTCAACAGACACCTACCCCACAACCTAGTGTGTCTATAGACACGACAGCACATGTCGCCCAGTACCCACCTTATCATGATCAGGCACAATAGTATTCCCCATAGTATTGTGAAGAACAACAATACCAATACCCACCACATCCACAAGGTCAGCCTATCATAGCCCAACCTTCAACTCCTATGACACCCAAACTTCAACTCTTGCGAGATGAAGTCAAAATGTTGAACCTACGCACCTCTAGCTATGGGCCACAAAAGCCTTGCTATGATGAACTATGCAATGAGCTAGTGCATCCATCAGTCCCTATCCCTCCTTATCCCTATCGCTTCGAAATACCAAAATTTGACAAGTATAGAGGTAAGGAAGATCCCAGAGAACATGTGAGCAACTACCGCTCATCCTATTACCAACTTCATAGTAGTAACCCCCTTATGTTGCGTACCTTCTCCCTATCCCTCATTGGGCTAGCATTGGATTGGTACAACATGCTACCGCACCATAGCCTATACACCTTTGAACAACTGGCCAATTCCTTCTTAGAGCACTTTTCCATCAACATCAAGAAAAAGACCACATTTTTTTATGTCTACGCCTTACGACAGGTGGACGATGAACCCATCACTGAGTTTGTTGCTAGATGGAGAGTGATTATTCATGATCTCACCCATAGCCTCCCCACCTCGGAGCTTGTGACACTCTTTTCCAAGAGCTACCACAAACACATTTCCACATCCCTCCAACTTCACCAAAGTTGTACTTTTGAAGATGCTATATCACAAGCAAAAGTGATCAAAGATATTAAGGTGCAATCTAGGAAGATTAAGTTGAGAGCTAAAACCAACTATAACTCCAACTTTCGCTTCAATAGACCCACACCGAATCAACCTTACCCATGACCACAACAAACCAACCAAGTCATAGCTGCTACCCTAGCACTAGTACCGACTCCTCCACCCTATACACCACAACCACAAGCACTCCAAGCTAATGTGCCTACCCCACCTCGACCATAGCAATACCATGGCATGCACCCATAGGGTCCACCGTGCAACTTTACACCCTTATCTGAACCATTACCAGCCCTATTCCATAGATTGTACGAGGGTAACCATCTCGTTCTACCTAAGATCCACCCATTGGATCCAAATGCACCTAAATCTCATGACTACAATGAGCAACTCTTTTATCCCTTTCATAGGTAGCGTGGCCATAATATCGATTCGTGTCACTCCTTTCGGGGGCAAGTTCAAGACCTAATCGATAGGGGCACTATTTAGGTAGCAAACCCTTTAGCCCCGTAGAACCAAAACCTAGGAATTTTCCAAAACCCTCTACTGGATCATAGAGGACCCAATCCCCCTAGACCTCCAAACAATCCTCCAGTGCCCCCTCACCAAGTCAACAATGTCCAGCATGATCCTCCATCATGTGGAGTAGTAGGCATGATCAACCTTACTACGAGAAACCAACGGTACCCGTCACCCCAGACAACACCTATTGTTTCTCCCCCTATCCAGTTTACGTCCCCACAAACACCCCAAAGGCCTAACACCATACCACCACCACCTCAAAATGTGATTACCATCCGTGGTAGTCTAACCCATCAACTACGCAATGCCCCCATGCGGCTATCCATATTTGACCTCCTACAATAATCTCAACCCCATCGTGAGGCGTTGAATGACATCCTACGTTCCATTGACTTAGAGACACATGACACAAATGCTTTTGTCAATTTTGTAGGGAACATCCCATGATGCCTTCAACCTTCAATTAGCTTTCATGACCATGAGATAACGAAACTCATTGGTGAAGGAGCCGACCCTCCCCTCCACATACAAGCTAATATCAATGATATTACCTACAAGTGGGTACTCGTTGACATGGGCTCATCCATCAGTATCATATCCACAACAGCCCTACATCACCTACACCTCCCTCCAGCACATTTCACCACACCTTCCCTAGACCTGCATGCTTTTGATGGTTCCATGAGACCTACCATAGGATCCATAGTTCTGCCCATTCATGTAGGCATCCGTACGATCCCCATCCTCTTCCACATCATTCAAGGAGAAATGCAATACAATATTCTCCTTGGTCGCCCTTGGATCAGAGACATGCAGTGTGTCCCATCCACATTGCATCATTGCCTCAAGTATGTCCACAATGGACTTGTTCATTGTGTCCCAACCGATGGAGACCCCTTTAAGTTTTGTAATATCATAGACCTTCCCCTATGCCTTCATTCTCATCTTCCCAACTATTCCTTGTATCCTCTCACCAGTCAGTAGGAGCATCGATATCCTCTCCAATTTCCACCCCAACACCCTAGTGTTCATCAACAACACAAGCCTCGATATCTGCACCATTAGCATCATCTACTGGGGGACCTAAAACTGATACCATGCCTTCCTCACTACCATTCTCATGGCCTCCACAACCCTCTCAACCTCTACCATTCCAATTTCCACCCACGGTGTCGCAACCACCATTGCCACCCATCACACAATCGACTACATTACCTCCTTCACCCTTGCATATGGAAGCCCCTATCCTTCCTACACCGTAGACACCACCTCTTCCCTTCTGACCAAAACCTAAGACATTCATGTCTCCATGCATCCCTACACCTACACCGATGCCATCCCCTACGTAGAACAAACAACCTATTCAAGCCACAACAACCAAACATCATGAACCCAAACAACCAACACCCAGCTCGGATGAACCTCCACACCCTTCAACTACCACCATTAGGGAATCCCAACTTTCTCCTTCCTCATCTGACTCGGATACGCCACCCCAATCACCAGAGCGTGCCACACCATGCATATCCATATTCATGACAAACAATGGCCTAGGAGACTATAACGTACGTGATGCCCACGTATGTGACACCCCTATCCAATCTACCCAAGATTTTGGCCATCCCTCAGCCTCGGTGTTGACTATTGGAACCGTCATATAGTTAGGAAGTCCCAAAAACCACACCAACTTTGTGTATGTAGGAGTAGACTCTTCGATCCCCTCACCAACTTCTTCACCACCACAATCTAGCTCGGGTGATGCAATTACACACCTAGCCAACCCTCAATTTGCCTTGCGCTACCTACAGTGCTTTCATTGGCATGGGTTTGGGTTAGGTCATTATGAGCAAGGGCTACGTACACCCATTAACCCTCGTGTCCACTCACCTATCGACAAAAATGGTCTAGGTTATCGCCCAACCACCATCTATACATTAGAATATGAGATCCAAGATCTATCCTTGCATCCTCCTCCATGCCCAACACACACCTTGGAAGAGTACATTGATATGGACATGCTAGAAGACATGCCTTCACCCACATCAACCATCACCATCCCCTATGATTTCTTCCAAGAATCTTCTACGCCCGATACCTCCTTGTTCTATGATGTTCAGAGATTGGCAGAACACTTTGCTACCTTATCCTTGGCTACACCACCAATAGAGTCGAACGCACTCCCATATGATCCACCACCTATAGAGCTGGACCCGATGCCACCTGACCCACCATCGATACACCTACCTGTATTCTCGCCTATACATAGATAGTTACAGAGAGCATCCTCTCATCCTCATTCACCACCAGTCATCCTATGACCTCCCTTGAGCCTCTTAGGATGCGCACAACCTATCCAACCTCCATCACTGGATTCTACCCCACCTACTTCACCTACAACATCGATTAACATGGTTGAGGTAGATTTATATTCTCCCCTCCGTTACAGCCACCAACGGATTTGAGACGATACCCCAAACCCAAACTTTATCGATCTCGCACACATCTCACATATACCAGCACCTGGAGACTTTCTTCTCTCTCCTCACATCTTATGGGCAACAAATACCCCTTCCTCATCCATGTCTTCCCAAATCCCTCAAGTCCATCACATGGGCATTTACATAGATGATGAGTTCGAGTTCAGTGAGGCCATCGATGACTTCAATCTCATTCCTATCCCTAAATAGTTGTGCGATGGATCTCACATGCTCATCGAGGACACGATCGACGTAGACATCGATGATGATCCAAAAAATCCACACATCCTCAAATTAGCTGCTAGCCTCTCACCCAAGGAGCACATCGCCTTCACGAACTTCCTATGCAAGTATATAAAAGTGTTCGCATGGTCTTACAAAGACATGCCGAGACTTGACCCTACTGTAGTAGTGCATAATCTTATACTAGATCCCAATGCCAAACCAGTAAGATAAAAGCTATGATGCATGCATCCAACTATCGCATTGATAGTAAAATCTGAGCTCCAAAAGCTCCTAGACGTTGATTTCATAATACCCATCGACTATCCCTAGTGGGTATCCAACATGGTCCCTGTCCCTAAACCATCCAATGATGTATACATGTTTGCATAGAGCTTGCGCTAGGTACACTCTTAGCTCAAAAGAACACTCTTGACAAATATCAGACTATCTACTACATCAGTCACACACTGTTCAGTTATGAAATGATATACAAATACATGGAGAAGCTATGCCTAGCAGTAGTATTCACCACCTAGAAGCTAAGACACTATATGTTAAACCACACAAATTTTGTCATCGCCCGAGATAATCCCCTTCGGTATATGATGAACAAAAGTTATCACAACTCACGCATAACCAAATGGATCATGCTCCTAACTGAGTTCAACCTAGAATTCGTATCTCAAAAGTCTATCAAAGGGCAAGTCATTGCTGACCAACTGGCTAAAGCCCCTATAACTGACAATCAACCCCTACTCATCCAACTCCTTGATGACTCTATATTTCACATAACCGAAGATGAGGAATATGTCAAACCAGAATTCATGGCTGACCTCACCATGTTCTTTGATGGGTCCAAGTGTCTCCACTGGGGGTGTAGGCATTGTCTTCTTTACACCTAAAGGAGAACCACTCCCATTTTCATTCAAACTTGATTTTCCTTGTACCAATAACAACATAGAGTATGAAGCCCTAATCCTAGGACTAAAACAAGCACACTCTATGCACATAAAATACCTCCACATCATAGGCGATTCACTTTTGATAGTCAATCAAGTGTAGGAACTTTGGCTATGCAATTGCCCAGTTCTCCAACAATACAAGAAGATCGCCCAACAACTCCTATCCCAATTTGAATGGTATTACCTCAAAGTCACTTGTGCTCATCAAATCATTTTGTAGACACCATGGCCTCCTTAGGGTCCCTTATCCCACAAAATCCAATGTCCAACACAACATCTGTATCCATTCATACACTTACACAATCTGCTATATCACCCACACCTCCCATAGACGATGGTGGTGTATATGTGGTAAACATCGAACCTCATGACCCATGGTTCTCACAGATCAAGGAATACATCAAACTAGGTTTCCTACCATGTGATTTTCCCCATGCCCAATGCCAAACCTTTAAACAAAGAGCGATCCACTACACCTTGCTAGGGGACATCCTTTACCACCGTAGCTATGATGGTATACTCTTGCATTGCCTAGAACCACAAGAATCATAGTGGGTTGTACAAGAAACCCATGATGGCACTTGTGGTGGCCATTTTAGTGGCATGGTGATTACCAAATGCATTCTTCATATGGGCTACTACTGGCCTAAAATGGAGCAAGACTACTATGAGTATGTCAAACGTTGCATCAAATGCCAACAACATGCCAACTTAACACATTTACCATCCCAAGCACTTCAACCAATCCAGTCCATGTGGCCCTTCTCCCAATGGGGCCTGGATCTAATTGGACAAATTACACCTGCATCCTCTAGAAATCATAAATTTATCATTATAGCAACATAATATTTTACAAAGTGGGTCGAAGCCATCCCACTGGTCCAAACTATAGGAGCCAAAATTACAACATTCATCATGGAGCATATCATATGCCACTTTGGAATTCCCTCCCAAATTATTTTAGATAATGGGAAATATTTCAAAAACAAAATTGTTCGAGCCCTGTGCAATAGATTTCACATACATCATAGCTTTTCAACCCCATATTACCCTCAAGGAAATGGCCAAGCAGAGGCCACTAACAAAACCATCTGTTCTATTCTCCGTAAAACTATAGCGAAATCTCATTGGGACTGGCATAATCAAATACCCCTAGCCTTGTGGGCCTATCGTACGAGCATTCATACTCCTACTGGGGCAACACATTTTTCACTTGTCTATGGGGTAGAAGCTATCATGCCCCTTGAGCTGGAGATACCCTCTTTATGGATATCTATGAAATATTTCATTGACGATGACACTGCTCGCCAAGCTCGTCTAGATCAACTAACACTCCTCGATGAACGTCGCATCCATGCCATCGAGCACACATGAGTATATCAAGATCACCTTTGCCATGCCTACAATAGTAAGGTACATCAGCATGAATATCATATTGGTGACTTGGTTCTCAAGGAGAACCAACAAATCACAAGTCAACCTCACCAACAACATGATAAATTCACCCCAAACTGGTTGGGTCCATTTATTATCACACACAAATATGGTTCAGGAGCATATCATCTAGAAAATATTGAAGGCCTTAATGATCCTGAACCCATCAACATCTTGCACCTTCATGCTTTCAATGCATGATTCATAAACACAGTCACCATCACGAGTGTCACATAGTGTTAGAAGTAAATCACCAAGCACATCACCGTGTGAATCTATTATTTCTGCTTTATTATTTCTCTATACATGTACATTTCACCTTTCTACCATTTTTATGCTCGAGGTATTTATTTTTCCTTTTGCAGGACTCACATCATTAGTAGGAGAGCTCTACAATGGCCTCACCTACCACCATGCAGGATCATCTACAACCATAGCAAAAACCCATTACACTGGACCGATCTCGCCCGACCACCAACCACCCTTCATACCAGGTGCTCCTCGCACTCATCCCATTTAGGTCACCACACTTCACCTCGACACCATTCCCCTCACCAGTGAGGCTCATCCTATTCACCACACTCTAGTGACAGCCAGATCTCCATGTCCTCTTTCGATGATAAAGAGGAATCCACCCAACCGCAAGCACAAGGATCATCCTCCCATCCGTCTGATGATCTCAGACATCACTATTCACCTCCAAGTCATCCCCATCATCCCATAGGATCCTACCACCCACCTAATAGGGAATACACACCTCATCAACCTCGCCCTGCATTTCTACCCGCTCCCCTTCCCAATGGTGAGTCTACCTATGCCTAGGATTTGCAAGCCCATGTGGCCCAAGCTACTCAAGCTGGTCACACAAACATCCCTCCTTCTCATTCATGTCACCACCCAGGGCCATCGCCTATGCCACCGGTCCTCAAGACACCACCTTCACCACTATGAGGCTTACCGCCCCAACCAATTTTATAATCACCATAGTCATTTCACTCCACTACTTCCTCATCGCAGCCTTATCCTTTTTCTACCATGCATCGAGCCATTCCATTCACCTTGGAATCTCGATCACCCCCTTCCCCAATACCATCACCACCACACCATGAGATACAACATCTCATCTCCCGTATCGAAGCTCTAGAGTTGCAGATGAGCCACTACCATTGCCACGTTCACCCATGATAGTCTCCCATGACCCATCCATCCTCACCACCATGTAGATCCCTTCCCCGACCCCTGACTCGACCCATGCTAAAACCCAGACCCATGCCTCCATTACTAGATCATCTTTCACCTAGACCTTGCTCACCTCCAGTAGACCCATACATCTATCCTATGCCTATTCCACACATGCCATTATCCAAAATATTTTATCATCTCATGCACCAAGGCCACTTGACTCTACCAAATATTCGACCTATCGATACCTCATGCCCTAAACCACATAACTATCATGCGAGTGAATACTACATCTACCACCATCGACCAGGCCATGATATTGAAGAGTGCAGAAGATTCAAAAATTGGGTGAACAACATGCTACATGGTAACCACACCATCACATCACCTTCTCATACACATCCTGACTCGCATAGTTTTTCCCACCAGTAGGCCTTTTTATATCCTTCTTCCACTTCTTCATCCATTTTTCTTCTAATTTTCTCATGTAGCTACATGGCCCCCTTTGAGCAATCGTATACCTATGTTAATTCACTTCTCCTCTTCTATCATCTTTTGGACTTTGGTAATCCCCTTTTCTTTATTGGTTACCAAAGTCTATTTCTTCTCACTTCTTCCACCTGTACATTCCACTCTCACATCTCCCTTCTTCTTGATGACTATTACATACACTTATACAGCTCACAACTTATACATCTACTACACACACACCCCACACGCTAGGGCAACCATGATCATAGCATCACACTTTTTGTCATCATTACACACTTTACTCATCTGTAAATAGGTTCTTCTAAAATTCTCCTTCTACACAACATAACTTTCTTCTTGTAAATATCGCATTCCTCCACTTGCATCACTTACAGTTACATTCATTGCACATATTCATATGCTTTATAGTTAAAATTTTAATTCATGTTTGTACATTCTCCCCCAAAATGTGCCTCAACAGGAATAATACATGCACTTGTTAGCATCACCACCTGGATGTCCATTCCCCTTTTTAGGATCAGGGTATACATAGGTGTCGTGTTTAATTTTGACTACTCTATAGTTTAGGCAATCAAGTGTCACCCATAGCTACTGAGTCTTGTACATTCTTCTTATGGTATTTTAGGTTGGTTCAACTTCTCTCATGAATCACTCACAATAGGTTACACATTAACAATTTTGAGCCTAGGAAAGAGGACATCTTGAGTAGATATCACCATCTAGTGAATGGTATCCCTTGCTCATCCTATCACCTGCATGGTCAACATACGACCTGGGGATAAACAAAGGGATCAAGCATAAGCAAAATTAAATAACTGGGTAGAAAACAAACTTCATCGCCCATACAAAAAGAAAAAAAAAAAAAAAAGAAAAGAAAATAAATGAAACGAAAAGAGCACTACCACAATCAGATAGGTTAACACTAGAACAAGGGTAGAAAACAAAAGGAAATACCTCTTGATATCACACATGTTATGCTTATCACCTTTGGTCCTTAGGTTCAACATAACACTATGGGATAATTCCAAAAACCTGCCTACCAGTGGAATAATCTTACAAGTGACAACACATCTCTTACATTAGCATCTCGCTTTTGTAGAGATCACTGTTGTGGATGGATGAGCTAGCTAGTCCGGTAGCATCTACAATGGGTTAATCCTACCTCCCTCAAAATGGATAAATGAACCTTACACATTCACACACATAGGTCCAAGACAGACTTTGAACCAACCCGATTATGTTATAAGTTGCCACAAAACTTGTATAGCTAAGGGTTTGAGATTTGATTGTCATAACTATGTTAGTCAAAACCATTACACATGCCTTACATTATCCACCTTCCCTGAAATCATGGAATGGATCGCATCCATACAGGTCAATGTCATGATACAAGTGCTTCCTTGGCACATTTCAGTACGTCCATACATGCATCCATGCATCTATGTCATATACATTTAGTACACATTACATTGTCACATTCATCCTACATGCATTCATACAAATGATATTTCACAAATGCATTTCACATCGCATTACATCATTGTATTCATCCTACATGCATTCATACAAATTACATTTCACAACGCATTACATCACATTGCATTCAAAATCAAACCATGCGTACCATCCTACAACATATCCATAATACAACATAATCATAGATCTACATCCTACCACATTTGTACATTTAGTCATCATACAAATCTACAAACTATGTTATACTATCTATGTAAACATAAACAAATCAAATTCAAATCATAATCATAACACATGTATATGTAACAACCAAAACCAAAAGGTATGTATATGTGTTATCCATCATTCAAAACTGGGGCATCCTTTACCTCACCCTCATCAAAACCAAATCAAATCACCAGGTTCAAAATATTGCATCCTTTACCTCACCTTCATCAAATCAAATCAATCACTAGGTCCAAAAGGTTTCCCCCTTTTGCCTTGCCTTTATCACAATCATTTTTTTTTAAACACTAGGTTTTCTCCAAAATCCTCAGCAAAAATTTTGGGATAGGTTTCTCCTAAAAGCTCTTAGCAAATTAGGTTCACCAAAAACCTCAACAAAACTTTGGATAGGTTTTCCCAAAAACCTCAACAAAACTTTGGATAGGTTTCTCCAAAAACCTTAGTAAAAATCTGGATAGGTTTCTCCAAAAACCTCAGTAAAATTTGGATAGGTTTCTCCAAAAACCTCAGTAAAACTTTGGATAGGTTTAACCAAAAACCTCAAAAAAACTTTGGATAGGTTCCCCAAAAACCTCAGTAAAAATTTGGATAGGTTTCTCCAAAAACCTCAACAAAATTTGGATAGGTTTTTCCAAAAACCTTAGTAAAACTTTGGATAGGTTTCTCCAAAAACCTCAGTAAAACTTTGGATAGGTTTGTCCCAAAACCTCAACAAAAATAGCATAGCCTAGCATTGCCTAGCATAGCACAACAATTTTTCACCTCTTTGTCCTCACAAAGATTTTGCTTCCATGCACACCCTTCACAAGGCTTGAAATTGTGCATTCATTACTTCTAAAAGTAGGGTCATATTTGGTCTAACTTTTCACCTATCAAATCATCTCCACATTTCCTAAAACTTTCACCATTGTATCGGGCTTAGAAAGAGCTTTCCAACAATATAATATTTGTCCAATTTTGACATCGTTTGGTTCCCCAAACTACCAAAACACTACACATGTGTCAAACAGTTCAAAACCCTAATTCGCTCCCTAGTGGAAAATTCAGCTCAAACCTTCCAAAATCAATCAAACTGCTCCCAAAACCCTAGGAAATCATGCAAACTTCTTCTACAACTCTAGGAACTTCTCAAAAAAATTCTTCTAATTCAATTTGCAATCATACACATCATGCATTGGTATCTTATCAATCGCTGCATCATCAACTCATCGCATTCCATTCACCTCATTGTTGATTCCTCATTTGAGGGGGTATTCATATCCAAAGTCAGCTTTGCATGCAATCACAACATCAAAAATCCAAAAGCATGGTTAGCGCATTTGTCTACAAAATTTTTTTCTGAATATTATCATACGAAATAATCTCAATCACAATCAGACATGGGTTACATCAAGAGAGTTATGCGTGACAATGGAAAGGTCATCTTGACATTCATGGAGCACAATGAATGACACAAGCGACTAATTCAGCGCAACATTTGGAAAAATTCACTCTAGCATTCATGGAGCACAATGAATGACATGTTTGAATAATTCAAATGTTAACTAACTCAAATGGTTTGACACTTGTCACCATGTTCTCATCAATCAATCAACAACAAATATTTAGTTAGGCTTTTGTCCTAATCATACTTTTGGACCACGTTGATCTGGTCACAAAAGCAAAGCAGTCAAAAGTTGCCATTCTCAAGCAACTAGTATGGCATCGTAAATGTCATACGGACTCAGCAAAATCACATCATTGCATTCATAATCATTCATTTTCCCTTACTAGCATTGTTTTTATCTCTTTCCTCTTTTCCTTATTTCCTTCCTCTCTTCTTCCCCTGTGGACATCAAGTTGATGTTGTATGGTCATGCTTCGAGCGGCTACATACCTTCGATTAGATTCCATTCTTTCTCTTCTTTTCCTTGGATACCCGATTGATTTGTATGGTCACGCTTCGAGCGGCTACATACCCTTTGATTGGATTCCATTCCCCTTCTATCCCTTTTCCTTCTACACAAACCCTTCATATTTTTGTATTAAACTGTGTTCTACATAGTATAGTACAAAAAGGGGTAAATGTAGACACCCAAAAGTCGCACATTGCTATACCTACATACTTGTAGATCCTTCTGGATACTTGTAGGTTTACATAGGCCATCCTAGGTACCCCTAGGCTATCGTAGACCAGCGTAGACTATTGTAGATCATCCTAGACATGCGTAGATTATTGTAGTCATGCGTAGTCATACGTAGACGGTTGTAGTCATGCGTAGATCACCATAGATTGTCATAGCATCGTGTAGACTCCCATATACTACTTCATCGGCTTTCAGGTCCTAAACCCTCATAAGCCTTCCAAATTACATTCGGTACATCAAAATATCATTCGATGATCTATTCACATGCAATTAAGGCCCCCACGGGGTATTAGTTGGCCAAATTAATTAATAAGTCAATTATCAAATTCTAATTTAATGTTGACTTCACTTAAGTCACTTTTTAGGGTAAATTTGATTAAAAGAACCCTTAATCTTGATTAGCCTTAATCAAATCCTCCCACATGTGTGAGATTAGGGTTTGTTGAGATATTTCTTTAATCATGTTTAAATTGGCTTAAGCACCTCCTAATTAGGATTAGCCCTAATCCATCCTCACACATGTGTGAGGATGAGATATTTCTCATAAGGAATGTGATGTTGCCACATAGCATTTCTTAACCTAACCCTAGTCAGAATCAAACCTAGGTTTAGTCTATCTAACCCCCCTGCACCTTGCCTTTGCCTATAAATAATGGGTCCCAAACCCCTAATTAAGTCTGATTCCCATATTCAACAAAGTACAGTTACTCTGCAAAAATGGAAAGCCAATAGTACATAGTCTATTCCCGATGCATACATATGGATTTCGATAGCATACAGAGGCACCCCAACTACCTTAGGACCGATCTATCGAAGATATTTTACTAGAGGAGCATCACAGCTCAATTCGTAGCCTGCCCTATGAATCCGGCCCCAATTAGCGACCCGGGTCACGAAGTGCATCTACAAGCCCCAAATCATTCCATATTTGGGTGGTAAGCTCTATTTTGCCATATTATTACCTTATGCACATTTCATTTTAGTTTCTATTATAGTTTTATAGTCATTTTGTCTTCTTAAATATGGGGCCTGACTAAGGCAAGCCCCCCAACGTATTGACCCTTTCTTGCAAGTTTCTTTTAGGTTATTCAGCAGATTTGAAGGAGAGGAACACCAAAAAACAACAACCCAGTGGTGGCCCGCATACAAAGAAGCCCACCTACACTGAGGGACATCAGAAGGAGGCATCAGGCCTATATTGCTTATTCATGAAAATAAAAGGGGAAACTCTCCCTATTTGTAACCTATACAAAATTGATAATGAATAAAGCATATATTTCTGAATGACTTGTGTTATTACTTGTTGTTAGATCAAATGTCAACTTTTGGTCATTTCACTACCATATATTTTCTCATCGTTAGTAGTACCAAAATAAACAAAGGAACAATTTTCAATTTTTACTATTTTACACTTCCTACTATAAGGTAAGCCTAAGGTTCAAGGATATGGAGTAAGCTTAGCTAGGTCCAAAAAAAGTTTATGACTATCTTGATTATTAATGTTAATGTTGGTTATGTTAGAGGTTTGACCTTTAGATTAATTATTAGGTAGGTTACTTAAGATGAGAGGCCATAATGCATTAATGATTAGAAGTGAAGAAGATGAAGATGGCTAAAAAGATGAATTGAGATAAGGGCAAAGAAAAGCCTTAGGATTCTTGATCTTGATCACCCGAAAATAGGTGAAGGGCTCAGGGTTGATTGGAATGTGATAAGTCTTGCACTCATATTTATATTTGAGGTATTGATTAAGAGTTAAAGAAATCATCCACATTGCATGGAATCATGGCCTCCCAAGAAGAATGTTGTAGGTTAAGTCACAAGGTATGACATAGAAAAGAGTGTTGAGAATCCAGGGCCTAACTTTGAGGGGTAATACTATAGTGCACTACACTCACACTTCTTATTATCAAATTACATGATAACAATATTGGATTTTTCCAAATCCTATATGGTTAGCTTAAAATGATTGATGAAATTTAGGCTACAAATATTGAGACTAGAGCCATTGTTGACTAGAATTTGTTTGATGAATCTATTATCAATTTGGACAATGATGTATAATTAGAACTCTTCAACCATAGAGGATTGAGAGATATCATCCTCATAGAATGGTATGGTTGTATGATTAACCCCAATAGTTCTCACCATAGAAGTGAGGTTATTTGAGTTGATAATTTGAGGAATAACTTGTTCACTCAAACATTTTAGTAAGATTTCACCATGGGTTGGAGAGGTCTTGAGAAGCTCATGAAGGGAAATTTTAGCTGGGGTAATTTCAAGTTAATGGATCAAATTGAAAGTGCCCTTAGAATTAGATTCTAACAAGATGATTAATGGAGGTCCTTTAGGGAGAGAAGTTATTTGTACATGAAGGACCAAAGGAGTCCTATAAGGTTAATCAGATGAAGGATATTTGCATTGTTTTTGTCTAGTCACAACATAAACATGATAAATATGACTACAAGAATGGATAAATCCCACCATCATTTATTTTGGATGTGGAATATTAAACATTATTTGTTCTATTTCAATTTTGATTATAATTGGGCAACAGGTTTTGGAAAATTCCAAGGTCTTAATTAGAAGAGGGTTGGGAGTTGGTGCTGCTAAGAATGACTTGACCTTGATTACTTAGGTATTGGATTAGGTTTCTAAGATGCATGCATTTATTTATCACATGATCATTAACATGATGGAAGGCACATTTCTCATTTGGGAAAAACAAAACAACTTTCTTCCTTTTGATATCTAAAGAATTACAAGATGAAACCTCTACAATTTTGGCCTTTAGGAGTTGATCTAGGATGTTGGATAAATTACAATATTTGTTCATGTCATATTTTATGGTGTGAATATTATTTTAGAGAGGGTTTTAAATACTTAGATAATTTATGTGTCAAATTGTGAGGTGTGAACAAGTGTCATGTAAGTCAAGAGTCATAGTGTTAGGTGTCCAGTATGCAAGTGAAGAGGTATGGATGAGAAAGAGTTAAGTGTGTAGCATATGAGGAGTCACATGTGATTATATATCTATGATAAATAATTGTAATAAGTATCGACCATGCATAAATTTGTGCATACATTAGTAGACCTTGAGCAATAATATCTTTTTGTGTATTTGGTACAATATTTTTGTGAAATATTATTGTTATTGTGTGAGATTTTTATTATTGTGATTAATATTTAATCCTTGATAAAAAGAGCAATGCAATAATATAGCTAGATATATAATAGTGGTATCAAATCCATAGTTGCAAAATCCATCCTAGTTCATAGCTATGATAATAAATTGGGTTGATAAGTACACCCAAGGATTGAGAGAAGTAGGGCTAAATAGATCACCCAAGTTCATTATTTTTGAAAGAGTCAAGCCTCATAGAAGGAAGGCCATATTTGTAGAATACAAGTAGTGATAAGATCATACTTTTAAGTAGTCAAGCTTGTTTTAGCCTTGGAAAAAGGAAGACTCATGGTAAGAAAATAGTAAGTGTCATGATTGCACATTAAAGTTATCTACAAAAATTTGAAGAAAAAAATTCAAAATATTGAATATTGTAGATTGAAATAAAAGAGGTATGAGATCACCCAAAGTTGAATATATCTAGATGAAAAATTGTTCGAATATTGTAGAAATTGAAGAAACCTAGCACCAAAATCTAGTTGGAATACAGGGTTGAGGTCACCCACATTATTGAAGACTGAAGAAGAGTTACCAAGGTAAGGAAAATTTTATTTTAGAAAGCTATTTAAAAGTTTTTTAAAACTATTGGAGAACTAAGAAGTCGTTGTTGAAGGAATAATGGAGGAATAAGATACTCTTGTTGAAGGAAGAATTGAGAAACAAGAAGATCTTGTTGAAGGAAGAATGGAGGAAGAATATTCTCTACGCGAATGTATTTTGCTTTGGATGTGACAGTCAGGATGATGACTCCATTATGAAATAGGAAATAATTCTGAGGATATGATTCAATTCTAAATATTATGTTTGAAAAAAAAACCACTTGAATAGCCATTATTAAATCTAGAGGATTTTCAATTTTGTTGGTGTTGTTGGCACTTGCAGATTAAAAATTGATTGCAACAGTTTGATGAAAATGGCTTGGGAGAGTCTAAATAACCTTGCTTCATGGAACTTTCAAAATTTCCAAAGTCTATGTAGAGTTTATAATGGAATGAAAAAATAGAATTGTTTTAGTGAACAACATGACAATAAAGAAGCCATGGCAAAAATGTATGAATTAATATTCGTCAATGTCTTACTTAAAGATATATCATGTTGGAGTTGTATAAGAGAGATTTACATATACATTTGGTCATATAAACCAGTCAAAATATGGAACAACATTAGAAAACCAAGGGAATTTCATGTTCATGTGTTGAAGGTTGAATTATTATATTGTTTGATAGCTTCACTTAGATTTGATGATCATATATTATTATTTTATATATATATACATAGGGGAACATGTTACATTGATAATTCTTTTCTACTATTAAGCAAGGTTCAAATTTTGGGATTGTTCCTAATAACTTCTATTCTACCTTGTTGTTGCCTAACCCAACATGAGGAGGACCACATACGGATTCAGGTCATACTACTACCTTTGCAAATAGGTATGCCCCAAGGGTATGAACCTAGATATCTTCTTGGTAAGAGCCAAAACTTACAAATGCCCCTACCCCTTGGGACATGATCATATATTATGTGGATTGAGTCTACAATTAAGGTTTTTAATATTTATTGATACAATTAATATATGGAAAAGTATCTAGGATCAAAATAATCAAAATTTGGAATATTTTTAATGGAAAAAAAACTCATGGGATTTAGAGTCAACATTAGAGTCATTCCTCCTTAATGTTGACTTGCATTTCATGATTTGGAATAGTGTCTAGGCTTATGCTTTTGGATCTTGGTTTTTCTACTTTGAAAGATAGTTCTAGATCCATGGTGTATATGCCTAGGTCTGTTGCCTCTAGGTCAGCCTTGTCTTAGTACCTTAGGGTCAACCTCTTCCTCGGGTCTATTGCCTTTGTAGGTCACTGACTAGGTTCACCATGGGTATGATCCCCTCATCATGGTAAAATATTTATCTAGAAGGTATCAGGATTTATTTGAACTTTGGTTGTGCCAAAAATATACCTTAATACAAAAATTTGAGCCATTTGAGACTGTTGATCTCTGTCGAAAATGCACTCTATATTACAAAAAAGGAAGCCATAGATCAAAATTGGAGGAAAAAGAGAATCTTTTGAAGTGTCTATGTTTGTAGTCTTCAAAATTTGATCCAAAGTGTCTCCATAAAATAGTCTTTGGATAGAGTGGTAGGTGTCCTTATGGTGAACTTCTCATACTATCAAAATGCATGGATAACCATTCATTGCATCCACTTTTTTTTTTTTTTTTTTTTTTTTTTTTTTTTTTTTTGTGTTTTTTATTTTAAATATTTTGCAAATTTTTAATTTTACTAAAATTTAAATTTGGACCCATTTTTTTTTAAAAAATTTTTTTTGTTTTATTTTTAAAAAAGGGTTTTAAAGATTTAATTTTCTGCATAAAAGAATATTTTCATTGGAATATTCTTGGCATACTTTTAAGTTGCATCACTCTCTGGCAGCAAAAAACTTTTCAATTTTCCCTCGCAGGGGAATATTTCAAAATTGAGCCTTCAAAATTTACAATGTTTTAAAAAAAATACGTGGACTACATAATTAAGAAATTGCATTTTGAAATATTGGGCCATCCATGAAATATTTTAAATTACATTTTGAAATAATTTTTGACCACTAGATAGGTTGTTTTGTGCTCCCCTCCCTTTTTGAAAAAATAAATTAAAAAAACCATCAATGTGGAGCCTGTACTACATGAAACGAGGGTTAGGTGGTGCAAAAAATTGAAATGCCTCATTTGTTGGGAGAAAATCCCATGGGTAGTTGCCATGGTTAGGGCATGGTGGTGAGAGCGCCATGAATCATGCTTACCATTTTGATATTGATCCTACTATTTTTGGTTTTAGTGGTTGCTTTGCTTCAATAGGAGCACCAGTTCAAGGCTAGTGAGATTGCCTACCATGGAGGCATAACACTAGAAATCGAAGTAAATGAGATTCACACTCCTAGTTATTGGTAAAAAAAACATCAATGGTGGGGTTCACAGCTAGTAGAAGGATTCTTACCCTAAAATAGTTTTCAACTAAAAAAAACTAGATATAACACTGATCTAGACCAAGCAATGAAGGGCAAGCAATGAAAATCAACAAAAATATTGGTACTAGGTAGCATTGTAGAAATCTCAGGCTGACTACCATAGAGGTGCAAGAGAAAGGATGTAAAGAAGATGTTTGGATGAAAGCTACAAAGAAAATAAAACTCGGATGCTACCATGGACACGTACAAAAATCTGTGTGTGACCAATTTTAGGTTTGCATGGATAGGAGAATTTTCTCAAGTTCTTTATCTTCATGAACATCCTCATATTTACTTTGAGCATGTATGCGGGTGGATGTCTATAAATGGTCTTGCTCTGATCCAAAGAAAAATCAAAACTCATATTCTACTTATCAAAACAAAATCAAAGTTCATATTTCTCTTATTAGTGGCCTCTGCTTGATGAGATCATGAGAAGTAACAAGGTGGATTTGAAAGATATGAAGGGCTGAAAGGAGGTTATCACAACCATGATCTATATTGATTTGTACTATCAATACTTGATTGTCACGGGCCTCTCCTATCCACACCATGATTAGAAATGGTAAGCTTCATATAGTTATATCTACAGCATAGGGCCCTCATCAAGGTTGAGTCTAGTGTGTCTAGCATCTTGAACATCGAGTATCCTCCATGCATCTTCATGCTATAGAATAAATCCATTGTGGCTCCCCCAATATGCACCATTGTTGAGTGATAAAAATGTTAATAGGGAATACTTCGTCACCATCACAAATCTAGAATGCTTCAGAATATTGAATAAATATAGGAATGTAGCACTATCAAGCAAGATGAAGGAAAACAATCTGGTAGGTTTTGGGTCTCTATGTCAAAAATTTGATAAATTTGTATATAATGGACTCTCCACATAATTTCTTGTGATCCAACACAACAAAAAATTATTTTTTAAATCTACCCCTTCACATAATGTGTCTACTTTGTAGTGGAAGGTTTATTGCTCTGAGATATGGATGTTTTTAACATATTTTCTTATATTTCTGCCATTTGTAGACATCCTCCAACACATCTATATCTGATTTGGTTTTGAATGCATGCAGCTAGCAATAGAGCTCAATAATAATTATAGATTCAGGATACAAAATAAGATAGCATAAATCTTCATTAATGTTATAATAGCATGGGCACCCTCAACAAACTCCATTATTGAGCATGTGAAGGTTGGAGTAGGACTAGGATGGGTGACCTCTTAGGAAGTCCTAGTGGCTGCACACTCTTTAAAAAAAATTCCAGAACAAAAAATAACTCGGTAAAAATCATGATCCCAAGCATTGAAGTTTTAGGGGCATCCATGAAATCCTCTCCTTATCCATTTGGCTTTATGGTTAATAATCCACAAATGTGGAGAGCATACTCCTTGATATTTTGGAGAAGGAAGGAATGGAGGTGGGGAAAATGAAGGGAGGATTTCCATGAGGGAAATCCCCCCTCACGCTCACAGGGTGGGAAAACCTGCTTTAATACCATATGCTACTACAAAAACTCACAAGATTTATTATACATGAAAGGAGTACAATATATAAGCATAAGCCTATATGAAAAATGACAAGTGTTAAGGGTACATGTCAAGGAGAAGTACATATTAAGTTTAACATTCCTCTTTAATGTTTACTTTCCAAAATAAAAAGGTAAGTCAACATTAGAGACACAATAATGCCATCCAAAAAACCATGTTAAAAAAAAAACTAGTATTTTATATTTTGTTTTTTAAAACTATTTTTTCAAAATACCTCCAATTACATTTGAAATTTTTTTGTTGCAATTTTTGTATTAGGCCAATATTTTTAGGTATATCCATTTGTTGAAAATTTGGTCAAAATTATAATCACATTATTTATAAAGTGCCAAATATTTTTGTTGGGGGGTTTCTTTATTGAGTAATTCAAGGGGTGTTTTTCTCTCTTCCTTTTTATTTCTATTATAGCTAAACCAAATATTCCACTTCTTACTCTTTATAATTATACTATATGGAAACAATTACTAGAATCACTTAATGTGTAAGAAATTTACAAAGCATGTACTAGATATAGAACTTGAACCCATTCATGCAAAGGAGAAAGAGTGGACTGATAATCATGGGTAGACACTTGCTATAATTTATACCTTTGTTTCTTTTGATATTCTCCTTCATGTTGAAATTTCACAACACCTAAAGAGACCTGAGATACACTTTTAAAGTTGTATTCTCAAGTAGATGAAATTAGGGGTCACCAAATAAACAATGAGTATATAAATATTGATCCAAATACTTTTGATAATACATAAGATTATATCACCAAAATTAATTAGTTCAAAACACAAGTCAAGGAATGTGGCATAGATAAAAAAAAAACTTAACTTGTTTTATTTTTTGTTTCCACACACATCAAATTTCTATAGGTTCTACATTGCCGTGACCCTCCCTAGTAGACTTTTTGGCAAAGAAACAATGTATGACTATATGATGTTTTAATACCTAAGTGAGCAATTGAACCAACTATGTGATGTTTAGTTGATTTGAAGAACATGATATTGCTGAAAAATTACCAAGATGTGTAGGATCAGGTACACTCATAGGTGGAAGAAGCAAAATCATCCACCAGAATTAGGGATGCTTAAGGTCGAGGAAGTGATGATTAAGGTAACTCGAGGGTAACATTGATGGCTACCTTCATATATGCATGCATTCGATTAGGGATAATCGTCAAAAGCTAGCCACCTTGAGCCCCATATTTTTAGCCTAGTAGCTATCATAAATTCTTGAGGCTGAGACATGTGAATAGGTTGATGGAAAAATTCCCTCTTTGTTTTTTGCATATGTTTGATTGTTTTTTACTTCATCACTTGTTGCATCATGGGTTTGAGGAGCGTGCATAAGTTGATTGTCTTGAAACTCCTTGTAATGCTTGGTATGATGTTATATAGCAAGTCTTTATTTTTAAATGTTAAAAGAATTACATTTTTAATAAAAGTTAATTTATTTTTTAATGTTAAAATAATTACATTTTTAAATAAAAGTTAGTTTATTTTTAAATGTTAAAAGAATTACATTTTTAAATAAAAGTTTGTTTTTTTAATGTCAAAAGAATTACATTTTTAAATAAAAAATAGTTTATTTTTTAATATTAAAAAGGGAATTCATTTTATAAGTTAGAGATAACTTATATATGAAAGAGAAGAGAATCCCATTCAAAAATATAATAAACCCTTTTTATTATAAGTCAATGGAGTTCTTAATGAAGCATGGGGATTCTAGAACACAACAGATCGCGCATTCAAGGAGGCTCCTTCCACCCTTTTTTGACCAAAGGAAAATATCCCATCTACCACCTTGGAGTTAGAGAGAATTGATGGTGGTAGATAGAATTTAGAAGGGGATAAGACAAGAGGAGAATGGATATCGAAGGGTTGGTCATTTGAGGAAGAAGAAGTAGAGACTACGGATACTGGGAGAAGAAGAGTTGCTGGAATAGAAACTAGAGGACTAGACGTTCACAAGGGAGTACTAATATTTTAGGCTGGTAAAAATAAAGATAGATTTACTCTTTTGCTATTTATGCTTGCTAAAGCTTTAGAGAGCCTTGCTTGAAATCTGGCCTTAGGCTTATTATTGTGGGTCATACCTCCTTGTGGAGTCATTTTGCCTTGATGACAGTAACTTATTTTAGAACCAAACCTCTGTGAAGGCTTAGCAGGAGTTATGTTGCTCCTATCTGTCTTATCCAATGAAATCTACGTAGGTAGCACCTATGTTTTACCTATTCTCATTGGAAAATGAGAGTCCAGTCATGATCACCTCTGAGTGAGAACTCCTCGATGGTAGGTTTAATCTATTATACCTACACCTGTATTGATAGGCCAGTCCCTTCTATGTGTTAGCTAGTTTTTATTGATCTATGGGTTAAGCCAGACCATTATTTCCATATTTTTAGATTTTGCCTTCCCTATATGCGACGTTGTCCACATGGAATGTCAGGAAAAGATACTCACTGATGGTCAGGTGATGGTAAGTCTTTTACTGTCCATTGTCAACCACTATACACTCAGTAAAACTTGGTTGGGGGTTGTCGTAGTTTCCTTGCGATGATTGTATGCCTCTTATGACTTTATGTTGAACTTACTTCACTATTGTGGTGTTACTTTTTAATCTAGAGAATGGGGAGGCCTCAAAATCCCTAGTATTATTAGTCGTAGGGTGGATGCCATGGCTTGTGTAGCAGCAAGCTCTTGGAAGCCTTGTTGTGTGGTTTAATTAAAGAACCCTATGCTACTTTGTAAATTAAGTAGAGGAAACTTAATTTAAGGGAATTAAATAACTTTATAATGTTTTATAAAGTAAGTAGAGGGAACTTAATTTGGGAGAAATAAAAGAATGATTTATTTGTGAATGGTTTATTTTATGAATTAAAGGTTATGGGACTTTGGTTTATTAAATAAAGAGAATAGGATTTATTTATGAATTAAAGTTATGAGACTTTGATTTACTAAATAAAGTGAATTGTTTGTTTTATAAATTAAAGGTTATAAGAATTTGGTATATAAAATAAAGAGAATAGGATTTATTTATGAATTAAAGGTTATGGGCCTTTGATTTACTAAATAAAGTGAATGATTTGTTTAATAAATTAAAGGTTATGGGACTTTGGTTTATAAAATAAAGAGAATAGGATTTATTTATGAATTAAAGGTTATAGAGCTTTGATTTACTAAATAAAGTGAATGGTTTATTTTATGAATTAAATGTTATGGGACTTTGGTTTATAAAATAAAGAGAATAGGATTTATTTATGAATTAAAGGTTATGGGACTTTGATTTATTAAATAAAGTGGATGAATTATTTTATATATTAAAATTTATAGAACTTTAGTTTATGAAATGAAAAGGAAGGGATTTACTTATGAATTGAAGTGGTAGAGCTTTAAGTAAAGAAAACAATTTATTTTATAGATTAAAGAAAATAAACTTTGAATTATAAATATAAAAGAAAGGTGATTTTATAAGTGTTAGTCTTGATTTATAAAAATATAGGAGCCTAGCTTATTTTATGATTAAGGGTATGGGACTTTAATTATTGAATAAAGGTTGAGTAAATTGATTAAAGTAGGATCTAAGCTCTGTCTATAATTGTTGAAAGACTCTCATTGGGTAATGAGAGGGAAAAATGAAAATAGAGATTTTATTAATATCAACTATGCAGTAGATGGATAGTTACTTTGATAAATTTGTATAGTTGAAATTTGGAATTGGAATAAGTAAATGTATTTAGAAGCATGTCTATCATGGAACTATGAGTGCCCTGATCCCCTACTATCCTCAAATGATCGAGGGAAGATGAAAAGGACCAAGGAGGTAGTTGGAATCAATGCATCGATTTGATTCTACTCATAATGGTTTACTTATCCTTTAATAGACTAACAATGTGGGGAGATTTTCCCTGATAAAATTGATGTATTATATTATACTTGAGAGTATGAAAGATTTACCATACTTGCTTTAATGTAATAAATATTAATTGATGAAAGATGTACCTTTAAATTACTATTGATTTATTCTATGTCTTGTATAAATATCCTTCCATTTAATGTTGCTATCTCTTGAATGTTGATCTCTCTTTAATATTTTGTATGTTATGAATTTACTTTTGTTAGATTTAATATTTGATCTATTATTTTTTTACTTGTTAAACATTAGAAACTTAATTAACAAGTTCTAGGGTGAACTTAGAGGTGACCTAAGGGATTGAGACCCCCTTAGGGTGAATGTAGTGGACCTAAGGGGATTAAGACCCCTTAGGGAGAATGATAATTGAGTTAGGAAAGACTACACCTGAGTTAATATAGCTCATCGTAGATACGATATGGAAATATTAACTCACAGTATACGTAGTATATCTACACAAATTGACTTTTGTATGGTATGGTGATGGGTGTATACCTTCAATTGACTAAAGGTGATAAGTTTAGCTCATCAAGAATGATGAGAGGGATGAACTTATTTGTAGTAAAACATTGTACACCTACATAGATGGACTTGTGTTAGGGTATCTAGTGAGGTGTAGCTCTTCGAGTAACTTAGGGGATTTAAACAATATATCAATTAGGAGATGGATGGGGGTTTATGTATCCTTTTCCTTAGGAAGAAAAAAATATTTCCTTTTTTTATTTTTTCTTGTAGTTGAATTTTGGGTCATTATGTACATGGACAATCTTATCACTTCACTCATTTTATGAACTTCTAACTGGAGAGAAAGAATAATTGATTCAAATTAACCTCTTCAAAGTCTTAAAGTTACATGCATTTGTGGATAATCAAGGAAGTGGACACAAAAATACAAGTAATATAGAAAAAAAACAACAAAAAAAGGAAAATAAGACACAAAAAAGGAAAAAAACTATTTCTAAGGCAACTAAACAATCCTCTAAGATTTATTCATAGAAGAAAGAAAAACCCACTTGTACATATTGTAAAAGGTTGGGTCATGAGGAACATTAATGTCATATAGAATAGATAGAAGAGTATTTTATAGAAGAACAACATCAATCAATCATCATATATGTCACCAAGTCCCTCTCCTTCTTGAAATTATGGAAAATGGAAAGGAGAGGCTCTAGCTACAATGGTTGAATTCACTAAACCATGGATACTTGACTTAGGTTCTTCACACCACATTTGTTCTATTAGAGATAATTTCTCAACTTTGGATCCATGTTCTCTATCTCATATTCACATTGGAAAAACACCAAAAAGGGTCTTTAAGGACGATTTTTAACTGTCCTTAAAGACCTTTAAGGGTAGTTTATTCAACCTCTATCTATTAGGGCATCACAAAAAGTCCATGTCATACAATGACAATTAAAAATCACCTCAAAAAACCAACCTCTTAGGGTCTATTAGGATGGTTTAAAATTGCACTCTCCGAGTCTATTATTGTGGTTTAAAACCACCCTAATAGACCTTAAGAGAGTAGTTTTAAACCATCCTCTTAGCCCAAAATACCCTAACCATCCTCTTAGGCCTAAGAGGACAATTTTAAACTTCCCTATTAGACCCCTTAGCCCTAAGAGGGTGGTTTAATTTATGCCTAATTTTTCTATTGCATCCTAGAATAATGTCAATAAAATTTATTTAAATTTAGAATATCTAATTTAAAAAATGATCATTACTAAGTGTTGGTCAAATACCTGCCTAATTATGCAAACCTACGTTTGTGCACCCTAGACATGGCCAACATTGAAAGACAGGAGGAAAGGGATGTCCTCCGTGTAAATCTCCAGAGAGGGCTGGCTCCTTTTCTAAATCCTACACTATTGAAGATTAGCGTTGCAAGAAATAAATTAAAAATAAAAAAAAGAAATGAAAATATGGCCATAGGTCGAATGTGTAGGATTGGGGAAATACTAATAACAGGAATTCCACTCAAGCATAGAAATAGCATAAAATAAGGAAATGCATCAGAATCTACTTATAATCCAGCATAGACAACCTCCAAGAATGCACTCTAGAACTCATTCTCTCACCAGCAATGTCCAAATTCAGATGCAAAATTTAAACTTAATAGTAGATAATAAATATGAGTGGAAAAGAGAAGTGCGTATAATAGAAGGAAATAATACATAAAATAGTTTGCAAATATAGAAGCCAAATATCTCTTATTTACACAGAGAACTTGAAAAGTTTTTCTGCAGAATGTCCAACCTCTTTTACAATACAAATTTGCTTAGTATTTATATATATTTTTGCCTCTTTCATTAAATGCATGAAAAGACAAAATGTTTATAGATCAAAGACAATGGTGCAAAAATTCTTTATTGAAAATATTCTTTTGGTAACCATGGTCCGGTTTTTATGGGAAATAACTCTGGATGATAGACCAGCTTGGGTACAAGCGCATTGAATTCTGGGCACATTCATGCTTTGAAAATCGACCATTGCCCCAATAATTTACTCCACATTAAATTCATCTTGGAGTGGAAGCAAAACCGTTAGGGAGGCATTTTTGAAAATGACAAAGATCAAAGAAAATATCTTTTGGTTTGCCACAGTCATTAAATATTGACATTCATTTAAAGAATACATCTTTTGATCAATGTCCTTTAATGTTCACACTTCAATCTTGCTTGAAATCAAACCAAATGATTGTGCAACCTGTACCATCCTTTACAAAAAAAATATGACGTTCCTCATTCACCTTCATTGGGTGCTCCTCTAGCATCCATTTTATCATAGTAGCAACTATTTTTCATTTTTGGGCAAAAATATTTTAACAATGAAATCGTCCCCTTTTAAATCACGTTCACCCTTAAAAGAGGTGAAAGAGGTAGTCACCTTCCCTTTTGGGTAAATGCAGTTTTAAAATTTTAACATTAATTCACCTTCTATTGTTTTTGCCCGAACTTAGCTTCCATAACGTATTCGCCCAAATTCAACTCTCGTTCACTTGAATTTTACTTTCGAAGCACATTCACCCGACTTTGACCTTTTATAGTGTGTTTGCCAAATTTTGACTTTTATAATATGTTTCACTAACTTTGCTCTTCGTGGTGCATTCACCCGTGGGAGGGGTAAATGGAACTTTCGCCCATCCACTAGGGCAAAGACAAATTTGACTTTTCAACGTGATTTTTCAATGATCACCTCAAAGTGGGTTGAACTTAGTTTTCATCCCGACTTTGGGGTGAACGTGATTCTAACTTGGGACTTTCACCGAAGCTATTTTTTTGCGACAGGTGGGTGTACTCTTGAATTTTTTATGGACATTCGCCTTGAAGTGGGACAAACGAAGCTTTCACCCAAAAATTGGGGTGAATGCGATTCTACCAATACTCTACTTTGGGCACCATCATTACTTCATCATTTTTATTTACTTTTATTTTCTTTATTTTCTTTCACCTCAACAAAGGGCACATGAGGCTTTCACCATTTAGTTGGGGTGACCGTACTTCTATTTTCAGTGAAGTTCCTTTTATGCATTTCATGCTTTGATACTCCATTTTTAAAACCATTTTGTGGGTGATTCGAATCAAAGCCATCGATCAATTTTCCCAACTATTTTCCTTAGAGAACTCATTATTTCTAAGCTAAAAGATGCATGAAATCTAGGAAGGAAAAATAAAACATAACTGCAATATAGTAAATTGATCAAAATATTGTATCACCATAGAAATATATCTTTCATAGTACAATCAAAAATACTTATCAAAATACTCCAATGTGGCATGGTGCAAAACTACCAATATTTTTGGCGGTTCACGGGGTATCTAGCTCGCATGGATGCAAGCAATCCCAGGCCTTTATCCATTGGGTTATCAAGGAGTCTTCTTGCCAGCTATCTTGGCTGGTGCTTTTGATGTGGATGCTTTTCTTTGCATCTCTTTCTCTACATTTTTGAAGCTTTTGCTTCTGTAGCTACTCATAGAACTTTAGCCTACTCCACTTCTTCGACTGCTTTTTTTGCCATAGCCTTCTCTATGGTCTCCCTCTCTTCTTGCTCCATCAGGATTTTGATAGTGACCTCATAAACTAACTACTTTATCCCAAGCCTATATGGTGAATAAGCAATGGATACTCAAATATTCATACATGTATCATAGGTTCTAAATATCTTCCAAGATGAGGCGCTTAGGTCACTAAGCTAATTCAAACAATGATAGCTCTATGCGGTTATACTTCATCATCAATGGTAGCACTTGCTCTTATATGATGGGCTTCTCCAAACCATCAATTTCAAAATTTTCTTCCACAAAATTCCTCCAAGCCACTTCCAACTGCTCTTTTGGCAGAGGTTTGCCCAACTGTTAATAAACCTTGGAAAACCTAGATCGACAATTGTATTTAAATGATTCATAATAATAGTGTGCTCCCACTTGATCACGTTGAGGATATTCTTGTCTTCTTGCACTAGATATATTCTCTAAAAATAACTACGTAGTGTTACCTTGGCAGCCAACCAAACATGATCCATTTTTTTTAGGGGGTGAATATACATATTAGAGTTAGCCAAAGCCTAAATGTTTATAGCCATCTCCATATATAGCTCTAATATCTCACTATTACCATCAATCACCTGTTAACTCAAATAAATCTTTACGCTAGATTCCCAAAGATAATGTAATACTTGAACTACTTGCACTGCCAACTTCTCATAGTTTTGAGTTGAGTGAAGGTGTGCCTCCTTAATGCTTTTTGAATAGAAACTTGTAGCTTGGGTGGCCTTCTCGACCAATTGATTCTTTAAGGCCTCCAACTACATTTGGAGTGAATGCATTTCAATCCTAGCTACATCTCTTTCCTTCAGGTGCACTACAATCTATTTGTGCAAGTATTCATTCTATGTGGTTGTCTTCTCCTCCTGTGCTCTACTTGCTGCCAAAGAGACCTCCAGTTCAACGATCTTATCTTCAATGTCAAATAATTTTTTCTTATAATATTTGCCATGCAAATAGACCAAGCTCATCTCAACTTGCACGTTACCCATTTTTCTTGTGGTATCAATTTTCGTCAAGTCTTCTATCAGAGTCCCATAAATATAGTTAGTGGGAAATATTTCAACCTATAGCTTTTGGACTAGCAGAGTGATCATAGTCGTATGAGCCTCCATGGCAACTAGATCAAAAGAAACCTTCTTGAGCAGTCGATCTGGAGCTAATGTTTCCTTTTGTCTATAAATTTTCAACTACTGTGATGAACTAATATGTGCATGATTTATCTTCCCTATGTTTGGATGTTTTGATACCATCTCATCTTTAAACAATACTTGTAACTCCAAAAATGGTGTGAAGGATATCAACACTTGTGAACGATCGTGCTCAAAATAAGTAAAATAAATGGCTATAAGGGGAGGAACCAAAATGATAGAATGGATGGATGAACCAGGTTTGGATGCAGTTATACTTACTCTGAGATGATCTTACGTACTTACAACTTCAGAAAAGGTGGTGGTGGTGATGGATGGGGAAGGACTCAAAAATGGATTTGACGTCAATGCAAATGAATTGAAAGAAAGGAAGGCTAAGGAAATGGGAAGAGGAGTAGTAGTTACTTGAGTGGCTTGTGATAGGGAGAAAGAGGGAAGTAAAACTAATACAGAGGGCTAACTAAATGGAGGAGAAATAGATGTGGAAACCAAAGGAAGTGAACTAGCAGTCACTACTTGCTTCAAAGAAGAAGAAGAAAAGAGGATGTACCTTTAGGTGCAAGCACCATGTGTTTTGGTGGTGGGAGTGGCTATAAAATAATGTATTTGTGTTTCTCCTTCACTCCTCCCTCAAGGTTAACAACCTCCACTAATGGGATTTTTGTCTATTGGTCCTCTTCCTGTTGGGTCTCCGTTGGCTCATGTAGCACTGGAAACATTTGAGCAACTGTTATCGAAGATTTTTTCACTGTCTAAGGAGAAATAATAGTCACTGAAAAAACTATAATTATTGAAATTGTCTTAGCCAAAACTGTAATGATGGATGAGGAAGTGGCACCGATCCTTAGTCATTTGCAGCTTTCAATAATGGGAGTGCATCTCAAACAATTTTCTTCTCTAGCAAAGGTGCCTCTTTTTCCTTGCACTTCACCCATTGAGACCTCCATTGGAATACGTATTATTACTCTTCATCTTCGGACTCCTCTTCTTCAATCATTGAGCACTCCTCTCTTGATCCACCTTCACCACTCTTTGAATGATGAAAGCTTTGAGGTAAAATCTTGGAAAAAGTGATGGATTGATAAGTATTTATGAACTCATCATAAGTCTCTAAAAATAACCCATCCATCTTCAACTTGTAGGGAGAAGTATTTTTTCCTCTGTGGACTCACATTATCCACCAGTTCATGATTTTATCTTCTGTCCACTAAGGCTCAATTTCTAACTTGACTAAACAATCCAGATGATGGAATCTGAGTTTTGTATTTTGCTAGATTATACTCTACCTCCTGCTCATAATAGTCATGCCAAGGTAGTAGCAACATAATATTTTAAATGTGCCACTCTATATTAGGTCCATAAATATTATTCTAATTTTTCTCAATATCGAGGTGTGTACAGCAATGAAAGATCTTGGATTTAACTATTTCCATAATTTTTTCCAATAGGTCTTATCTCCATCTATGCGGCAGTTCTATCAATCCCAGGTCCTGCAACGTGATTGTGAACAATCTATTTTGCCCAAATTAGATTACCTCTAGACTACTAAACTTAATTGGCATATTATAGGTCATATTTTTGCTACACCTGATTCCATAGACATCATTGGTGTAATATATTTGGTGCACCACCTCCATGGATAAGACATGTGCAGTAGAAAAATATGATAGCAGGAATGACTTACTAGTGAAACCAAAAATCCTTACCACCACACCTTGAGTAAGCAAAAAAATATCTCCCTTTTTTGGTATCACTACTGCCTCTACCATATCTTGTGGCACCCTTTCAAATTCACCATAAAGAAATTCAATTATAGGACCCAAGAAAATATGGTTAAAGCTATAGAATAATTCCTTGCTCGATAGGATGGAAGTCCACATTTACACTAGAAAAAGCTCATCCTTTTTATCCATCGGTGTTACTACAATAAATGGGAAGTGTTAATCAATATGAAAGAGAAAATACCATACTAAGAAGGATGTATGTCTGGAGAACATCTCTTCTTCGGTTTGCAATATGTCCAACTGAACATGCACCTCCATGATATCCAATCGTCCCAATCAAAGAAAATTGGATTGGTGCCCTTCTTCATAGTCAACAGGGAATAAAACACAACTTTATTGATGCACTGAGCTAAAGTTTCCTGCCACTTATGGACAATGGAATCTATGGGTAAAAAACCAACCTAGGCTAACATTGAATAGATGTCCAGGTTTTAAATTCTTTGGGTGGCTTTGGAAAGTTAGGAAACTACCTCATTTATGGCTCCTTAATCAACTGTGTCTCCATAAATTGATGCATTATCACCGTGGACACATATATATCTTCTTGTTCATTAATATGCAACCATTTTATAATTACATATGATGGTGCCTTAAACCCACATACAAATTCTTCTCGCACTTCTTCTGTGGTGATAGTAAACAGTCCCTCTTTGTTCACCTTCTACACGGTCCTGGTAAGCGGATCATAGAACTGAGCAATTATTTTTACCAGCTTCAGACAAGGGTGTACGAGCATACACATGTACCAAAATAACTGTGCATGGTATGATACAATTAATGGGATTTATTATATTAACCCCTGTCTTACTACAAATTCGATGTCCTACTGCAATTTCTCCATATCTTTGTGGGTTATCTCATAGTTCCCAATTTTTTTGCAAGTATCAGAGTACCGTTCTAGATCTATGTTCTCATTCCTTTGAGATCTCTTGAATTTAAACTTGACTTAAGTTTTCCTTCTAGACTTCTTTTACTACCTTTTTGCATTCACCCAAGGGAAGGGGTGGACACCCTTTTTGCTCCCTTTAGGGGTGAACGTTCGAAGTATCATAAGTAAAAGCGTGCTTTCGCCCTTACAAAAGGGTGAAGCAATCATTTTCCTCTCTTGGAGGGTGAACACATATATTCGAAATTCATGCATGAAGTAAAAAGAAGCTTCACCTATGATTTATAACACATCGAAGAAGTATCGCATCAACATTCTTATGGAAAATCCTGCTTGGTAGGAGAACATACTTGAGCACTTGTAGCCTAAACCTTCGATGTTGTGAAGTGTTAAGATCTGATGGATATTTCCTAGAGTTAAATAATTTGACAAGGTCCTCTATCTAATCACGATCAGCTATAACATAATTTGCACAAATGCTTTTATGGATATCTTCTTTCTGTACTATAGCCAATGATTCAGAAGCTATGCTTTTAGCCAATTCTTAGCAGAGAGCTCATCCACGTACCAATTTAGTTGGTCGGATCTCCACATCATATTATTGGATCTTTGAGATTCACCCTACCTTTTTATCACCAAGTTCCCCTTGGAGAATGAAATTTTTGACATTAGGGTGTATTACGTAAACGACTATTTTGCTTTGAGATACAAAATACCTAAATTTCTTTAAGGAAATAATCACTATGTACACTTGATTTTCAATGAAATTATACTTCTCTTTATGTGGCACGATGACTTGGATAAAAAAAGCAATTGACTTTTCATCTCCATCTTCTTGCTTCTACGTTAGAACGACAACATAAATTTCTTATTCACCTATGACATAAATAATGAAGTCCTTGGAATAGTCTAGATTAATCAGTACTAGTGCTTGGGTGATTATTTATTTGATCTCCTTAAAGGATCGTCTCCTCTCTTTAGTCCATTTAAAATTTGTATTCTTTTTTAGAAGCTCGGTCATGGGCTTGACCACCTGAGCAAAATTAGTAATGAATTTTCGAATGAAATTTATTTGGCCAAAGAATAACTGTAGGTCCTTTTTGTTAACCGATAGTGGCAATTTCATGGGTGCCTGAGCCCTTGTAGGATCAATCACCAGTCCTTCTTGTGATATTACATGACCTAATAGCTTCCCTTCTTTGACAACATATATAGATTTCTTCGGGTTAATGGAGATTCCAAATTCTTGATATTTCTCGAACACTTGCCTTAGATGGGAAACATGTTCTTCTCTGTGATGTGAAAACATAGTCATGTCATCCAAGTAAATGACAATAATTATGTTTAATAACTCACCTAAAGCTACATCCATATCTCTTTGGAAGGTAGCACCAGCATTTGAAAGACCGAACGATATTCTTTGATATGCAAATGTACCCCATTTTATAGTGAACACTATTTTATGTTGATCCTCATCCTTCACCTAGATTTGATTATAATCAAAGAAACCATCCAGTAGTGAAAACATTTGTGCAATAGCAACCACATGTAGAATTTGATAAATCTATGGTAGATGATAATGATCCTTCAATGAGGCCTAGTTCAAATTCTGAAAATCTACGCACAAACGAACATCTCCATTTTTCTTCCAAAATAGCACCAGGTTTGCTACCCATGTGGAGTGCTTGATTGGATATATTATTTTTACTTCTAGTATTTTTATTTTTTCTACTTTCATGAGCACCTCAATCTTGGGATTGATAGGACGTTGCTTTTTTTGAAAAGGTTTTACCCCCTCCTACAATTCTATAGTATGTTGGATTACATTCTTGTCATATCCCTTTATATCGTGGTAACTCCAAGCAACAATATCATGATATTGATGGCATAAGCTCTTGATGTATTCCAATTATACTTGAGGTGCAATCAGTTTCGATCTTGATGATATTTTTTGGTTCCAGTTGTAACTCTTTATATTCCTTTGAATCCACCTTAATTTTATGCTTCTCGGCTCTATCATTTTGGTTGAATAGACTTTCCAATGAAATTAGCCCTCAAGGAATGTGATTATTTTTTAATTGAATCATGCCTTCCATTTCGTCCTTGATAAGAATTCTATCATTGAAGCTTGTAGCTTTCTTAATCATAAAATTGATTATATGCTCATCATTGTCGAAAAATTACCAATAATAATTCTTATTAGGGACTGAGGGCCTATAGATTACCCTGATGGTCTTGGGATTCTGAACCACTTACTCTACGGGAGAGTAATTTGCTCTAAGAGAAGCCAAAATATTTACATGTTATTCTGCTCTCATGAAATCACCTGAATGTTCAAAGCTGTAAAATATTCGAATAGGTTCCACATCTTGTTATAATATACCTTTAAGTAGTGTTGCTTGGGCATGCACTTGTTAGTGGTCTAATTAACAATAAGCTCAAAATCTCCAAATATTTGCAACTACTTTATGCCCATCTTCTGGGCATTATTTAGACCAAGGAACAATGCTTCATACTCAGCAATATTATTTGTTCAACTCCAAGTTAACCTCTATGAATAGGTATTTTGCAACCCAGTAGGAGAAATCAAAAGAATACCAGCCCCAATGCCATTCTTGCATCTTGTGCTATCAAAATACAACTTCCATAAATGATCTACTATAGTGTTTAGGAAATCAGGGAGATTTTATTCAATCTACTCAAGCTTGGTGATATTATAATAATCGATTTTAGTTTCAACCATCACTTTGAAATCCATGAGAGAGAACTCATCTTCGAGGTGAAGCTTGCCAAGCACTCCTTCCATCAAATCAGATTTTGGTAATTCTTTAGTCATCATATTGACTGTACCAGTGGATCCTTCCTCTTCTTCCAACTTTTCTATATGAAAAGTGGATGGCTTTTCATTATAAATGTGAATTATCATTCCTTTTTACGGTATTTCTAGATGCAAATAATCCAAAAAAAGGTACCCATCTAGCTTTGTTGTGAACTCCCTCGAGAGACACATGCTGAAGTAGAGTTCCAGGTCAACCACCACTACCTCATGAATAACAGTAATCTGTGGCATACTATGTAAAACAATATGAATATCCTTGATCACTCCCACCATCTTGACTGGAGTCTCATCCAACTACAATACCCCTAGATTACTCCGCGTATATTCCATCCCCATGACCTCGCACACTGCCTTTGGCATGACAAAGGTTGCAACACCAAAATTGATCATAAAATTATGCATAATCCACCCATCCATTATGAGTGAAAAATAAAGTGGAGGTGGTCTATTCTTTCTGATGGTAGAATTTAGCAACATATGTGCCAACACTATTTAGGAACGATTCTTCTTTTGGTCTTTTGTAGACTTGAGGGACTCTTGAATTAAGTCTACCTACCTAGGTAACTACAAGGCTTCATATAAGCTTATTCTCATTGGTACTTTCTTCATCTCTTCCATAATATTATAACTAGATGCACTAAGGGCCTTCTCCTCTACCACCTACTCATACTTATCCGAGTATTGTTGGGTAGGTTCAACCCTCTGTCGCTTATTCAATGATAGGTACCGACTATGTTCCTTAGCTTATTATTTTGCTTCACTTTGTATTTGAGTAGTAGTGGGATGAGAAGTTGAAACCTTCATTTGTGACCTCTCTTGAGCTGGTTCAGGCATAAGATATTAAAAAAAAACTAAATATTGCCACTTTGCCATTGCATCAGGCATTTCACTAGTAGTTGCTATTTTTCATTTTGCACCCTTGGATCAGTAGGAACCTTGAGAGGCCCTAACTATTCTGGATCAACAATCACCAACTTTTTTCCAGACCTTGTGAGAACTGAGACTTGCTCCAATGAAGGGACCATGCAGTTCTGATCTACTTCCATTATCATATTAACTTGTCCTCTAGCTGAGCTTTCAGCTAGCATTTGGACATAGTTGAGATGAGCCATGCATGTATCCTCTTCATGAGAATCATTGCAGGTTGAGCACCAGTACAAATTTTTTGATGTACTAGCTTCTTAATTTGTTAGCATAATTGTATTTCTCTTAGGGCCCTTACTAGTAGATGCTTGCTCTTGGGTAATCGATAGAGTTTGAATCTTCTCAACCAAAAATCAGCTTTTGCTTATTTCTTCCTCACTGCTATGAGTTCATTTGACATTGATCTCAATGCTGAATTAGTTGATTACACATCTTGTAACAACTTTAAGTAATGATCTTATGAACCTATGGAGGTTGCAGGTGCTAGTAATGGTTGAGGTGCCGGTGGAGCAGGTAATGGTAATGGGACATGTGGTACTAGTAGCATTGGGAAAGAAACATGTGTTGGCAACTATGACACAACTGGTGAGGATAGTCGTGGAATAGTAGGTACAAGTATTTGTGGAAATGGAAGTGGATAAATGTGGGGCAAACCCAAGCTCCATGAGGGAACTGGGTACATGGAAGGTATAGGCTGTGAGAATGCACTTGAATATAGATGTTACGAAAGATCAGGAAGAATGGGCATGATAAATTTTTGGGGAAGCTTACCTATAGCGATCAAATTTGATTCGGATTTCTACGCCTATGTATACAACTTAGGAAACATATTTACATTGGCTTGTTGAACTGCCATGCCAATGTCAGAATTAAATACTCTGAGGTATAAGAACACAACTTTTTCATGTGTGGGCTAAAGACCATCAGGAACTCTTTGCTAGCTTCAAGCGAATCTAAAGTTGAAGTCGACTATCTCCTCCTATGGATGCCTTAGAATAGTCATAAATTTTTGTAGCAGGGAGAATGTATCAACTTGCTCATGAAAATTCTTGATTAGCAATATCGCCAACTGATCCCATGTAGCTATGGTGGCAGATGACAATTATTAGTACCAATATAATAACTTTTTCCTAAGTGATAAAACCAACAATCTTACCATGATATCTTCATCAGCAATAGAATGGATCGTATCCAAAGAAGCCACATATTGAATATGCTCATAAGTGGTTTTACCAGTACCATCATATGTAGGCAAAGCTCTAAAGGCTACTTGTAGGACCGTATTTTGAGCTTATAAATTTAGGGCTCCTAAGCTATTCCATGCTGGGAACTACCTTGGTGGTGGGTTTTGAGCCCTATGGACTGGTGTATGTGGTTGAGCTTGAGGAATTCTAGTGGAAGTACTAAATGGACTAGTAGGGGAAAAAAACACACCAACTAATCGTGAGGATGTTACGAGTGATGAATGAGATAGGTGAGGTAACGACGATGTACGAATTAAAGGAAATAATTATGGATGCTCCCCTAGCCTTTGAATATCAAGGTCGTAAAACTCAATAGGATCTTTGGGGTTCTTGGCCTACGACATTGTAAACATGAAGTATATCTTTCATTGTCGTCACGTTTGAGATTTTTGGGTGTAATTGAGTCGCTAGATGTGCTAACTATACAATAGGGAAGCGAACATCAAACCTCGATACTATTGAAAGTGGAACTTTTCAATGTCCCACTTGGCATACCAAAAATTGTTGGTCAAATATCTTCCTAATTATACAAACCTACGTTTGTGCACCCTAAACATGGCCAACATTGAAATATTAGAGGAAAGGGATTTCCTCCATATCAACCTCCATAGAGGAATCACTCCCTTGATAAATCCTACACTATTGAATACAAGAGTTGCAGGAAAGAAATTGAAAATGACAAGAAAGGAAAATATGGCCATAGGATGGATGTGTAGGATTGGGGAAAGACTAATAGCAAGAATTCCACTCAAGCATATAAATAGCATAAAATAAAGAAATACATCAAAATCTACTTACAATCTAGTATAGACAACCTCCATGAATGCACTCTAGAACTCACTCTCTTACCAACAATATTCAAATTCAGATTTAGAATTTAAACTTAATAGTATACAATAAATATGAGTGTATAAGATAAGTGCGTATAATAGAAGGAAATCATACACAAAATTGTTTACGAATGTAGAATCCAAATATATCTTATTTACATAGAGAACTTGAAAAGCTTTTCTACAGAATGTCCAACCTATTTTACAATGAAAATTTGCTTAGTATTTATAGAGGTTTTTGCCTCTTTCATTAAATTCATGAAAAGATAAAATGTTTATAGATCGGAGACATTGGCGTGACAATTATTTCTTGAAAATATTCTTTTGGCAACCATGATCCGGTTTTGATGGGAAACAACTTTGGATGATAGACTAGCTTGAGTATAAGCACATTGAATTCTAGCCACCTTCATGCTTTGGAAATTGACTATTGCCCCAATAATTTACTCCACATTAAATTCATCTTGGAGTGGGAGTGAAACTGTTAGTGAGGCATCTTTGGAAATGATGAAGATAAAATAAAATATTTTTTGGTTTGCCACAGTCATTAAATTCTGGTATTCATTTAAAGCATGTCTTTTGATCAACACTCGTTAATATTCACACTTCAATCTTTATCAAAATTGAAATAGTTTATTGCACAAATTGTACCTTCCTTTGCCAAAAATATTTGATGTTCCCCATTCGTCTTCTTCAATTACTCCTATGGCATCCATTTTATCATAGCAGTAACCATTTTTTATTCTCGGGTGAAAACATTTTAACAACGATGTCATTCCATTTTAAATCAATTTCACCCTCAAAAGAGGTGAAAGAGGTCGTCGCCTTCCCTTTTGAGCAAACATGATTTTAACCTTTTAATATTAATTCACCTTCTATTTTTTTTGCCCGAAATCAGCTTCCATAATGCATTCGGCCAACTTCAACTCTCGTTCTCCTAACTTTTACTTTCGAAGCACATTCACTCGACTTTGACCTTTTATAGTGCGTTCACCTAATTTTGACATTTATAGTATGTTTGGCTAACTTTGCTCTTCGTGATGCTTTTGCTCGTGGGAGGGGCGAATGGAAATTTCATCCCTCAACCAAGGTGGAGGTGAATTTGAATTTTCAACGACGTTCGCCTCAAAGTGGGGTGAACTTATTTTTTGCCTCGATTTTGGGGTGAACATGATTCTAACTTGGGACTGTCATTGAAGCTATTTTGTTACAACGAGAAGGTGCACTCTTAATTTTTTTATGGGAATTTGCCCTGAAGTGGGGTGAACGAAGCTTTCACCCCAACATTGGGGTAAACGTGATTCTCCCAATACCCTACTTCGGGCACCATGATTACTTCATCATTTTTATTTTCTTTTATTTTATTTCTTTTCTTTCGCCTCAATAAAGGGTGTGTGAGGCTTTCGCCCTTTAGTTAGGGCAAACACACTTCTATTTTTAGTGAATATCCTTCTATGCATTTCACACTTTAATGCTCCATTTTTAAAACTATTTCATGAGCAATTCGAATCAAAGCCATTGATCAATTTTCCTAGCTATTTTCCTTAGAGCACTCGTTATTTCCAAGCCAAAAGATGCATGAAATCCAAGAAGGAAAAATAAAACATACTACAAAATATTAAATCGATCAAAATATTGTATCACCATAGAAATATATCTTTCGTATTACAATAAAAAATACTTATCAAAATACTCCAATGTGGCATGGTGTAAAACTGCCAACACTAATCCTTTAGAGAACCTTTTTTTGCTTGCAGGAAATTCATGAACATAACATGAGAAATTCTAGAGGAACTAGTTATTCTAACTTACCTTTGGGATTTGTAAGTTTACTTCTTAGTTTATCAATAAATTTACATCCCTTTTGTTTGAAATATGCATAAAATGATCTTCTCCATGTGAAGATATCATGTTGCTGAAGCACTTGTTCTTAAAAAAAGCAATAAGAAAAATAAAATGTTATGTACATGACTTAAACATGTTAGTTTCTAAAAGAATATTTAACAAATTTTTCTTATTTTGTCTAATATCCTCACAAAGGTTCTCTAAATTGTTTTGGCAGGAATCTGAACAAGAACTATTTAACTAGTCTCCTACCTACCTTCTTGGGTAAACTTGTGAACATGGAATACATGTGAGTCTTCCTCTTTCAAATGTTCTACATTTCTAGGTTTTACCTAGATAATGTAAAACTATAGTTCTCATTTGGCTTGTGTTAGTTTGATTTCATGGGTGTACCTATGCCTTTCAAAACACATTTCACAAACTTTTAAGTATATTTAGTTGAATAATTTCATTTAATCATTGTAATCTTATCCTTTTATATCATTTAGAACTACTAAGCTTTTTGATGATTGTTCAAACTAGCATTAAATAAGGAAAACAAGAAATATTTCTCAACCTGGCTTTGTCATTTTAGGAACATTTCCTCAAATAGTCTTAATGGGACTCTACCTCTAGAGCTTAGTAACCTTACTCTACTGCAAGAACTATAAGTTTAGTTTATTGCACTTTGAAACTGTTAATTTTGAGTTAAAATATTGAACAAACACAAGCTTCATAAGCTTTGTTTATGCAACAATATTCTTATATTGATATTGTTCTATTATTTTTGTGCCTTGTATATTTTGCCACTTTTTAATTGTAAAATCTTGTATTGCATATTACTCTAATAATTCATTGATGTTCATCAAATTGTGACATTGATTTGAGAGGTAAATAGCTTATATCATGATTTGATTTCATATAATGTAGATAATATCATATTATTTTTACCTTTCCAGAAGTGACTACCTTCACCATATAGTTTGAAATAAAACATGACCTTGATATTATATACAAGTTGCATGTATGAGGAAAATATGAGACATGCACAATTTAAAGCTATTTATAAATAATGGTCTATATATTTCAAAAAACATGAAATTAAATATCATATACAAATAATAACAAAATAATATTGGGAGGAATGATTTCATCTTACTTAAACATTCCTAGAGAAAACGATATATAACCATATCTTTTCCTCATTCACCTTCTTATATTCATGGCAATGTTAATACAAAAACTAGAATGGTGCTTCACAAACACAACCTTTGAAATATACAAATAGTGAATCTTGACCTTCAAATCTCCAACACAAAATTTACTTAAGTATTGTTTAAATTATAGTGCTCTACAAAAACTAAAAACTTGATAATTTTTTGATACTCTAATTGATATGGCTTGAAATCCAAGACATGCTTGAAATGGATCATGCCCAATGGAGAAATAGAAAGCACGGTTGTAAGAATACTAAATGAATAGAAAATTATCATTTCAAGTGTAAAATTAGTTATGATTATATATGTAAAAAAAGTGTGATTTACAACTTCTGATTGACCATATTTTTATGGATGTAAAAGTTATGTAGTCAACTTTAGCATCAAGTAAAGACTAAATTATGTTTGAAAAATGTCAAACAAACTTAGGATCAATATTGCTAATTATAGAAACACACCAACCAAAATGGATCCAAACATACAGAAGAAATGGTTTGACAGCTTGACTATGATAGTTGTAACATCCCAATTTGAACCCCTATTTTATGATTGTTTGCTAGATATAGTGATGAACTAAAATATTTAGCTAGGAGTTAGTTACTGATTTTAAGAATAATTAAATGTAGCAAATGGGAAATTTAAAGATAAGAATTTTTGTTGTTTTAATTAGTGGTTAATTTGTCTTATTAACTTTGGATTAGCAAGTTAAACCTGGGATTTAAGTGAGTCCAACTTTGTGGGTGGATTGTATTAATGAATATTTATTTAGAAGATGATTTATACCAAGTTTTGTTTTAATGAAAATATGTTTTAGTTGTATTTAAACCAAAGTAATGAGGTTAGTTTCTAGAAAGGATAGGTGTGAAGTTTTGATTGGACCACCTTGGGTGTAATGATCAAAGTAGCATCAAGTTCAAAGAAAACATTAATGAGAGGCTTATCCCACCCAATTTTATAATAAAAAATAGATCATAGAGTAGGGGTTAGAAATGTTATAAATAGATCTCTCTAGGGTATTCGGGGAGAATGAAATCAATGGAAGAAATTTAGAGAATATGCTCTCTGAGAAATTCAGATAAAAAACCAAACACTTGCATTTTATATTGATTCGACACTAAGAATTTGATATATCCTAGGGAGTATGCTCTCTGACTCTATTGAAACAAAAACTAGATGGAGTTTGAATCTCTCACTTAATCCTTCTCTCATTTATCTTGTGGTTTGAAACAAGGGAATATTATGGAAACAAGCTCAAATTTTTAACTAAGGCTTAGAGTTAGAAGATTTTCTTGAGTCAGGTTAGAGCCTTTCTGGTTGAGGATCTATTGTTGGGTTGAGTTAAATGAGTCAAGGGTTGAGAAATGTTTATGAAATTATGATGTTTAAAGGTTTATGTTGAATTTGAAAATTATTGATTTGTGAGATGTTGTCATAGTATGTACTAAAGGAAATGAAAATGGCAAAGGTAAGGTTATTTTGTTATGCATGTTGTTTGTGTATAAATGATTTTATTCTTTGAGAAGAAAATGGATGTTGTTTATGTCTAGTTATAATAGCTTTGTGAGTCTCTATTGAAAAAATACTTATGTAAATGCTAAAGTAATGGTGGTTGTAGGGTTTGGGTAAAATAGAAGAGTTGTGTTTGATTGTTTAAAAAAAATGATTAAATTTCCTTGTGAAACCCTATTACAATTTTGCCATAGAAGAGGTTGTCTTTGCTTGATCTGCATAGGGTCTCAATGGCCGCGCCCTAAAGCCACGATAACGTGCATGATTAGTGTGAATAAGGCAACGTAGATGGTGTGCTCAAGAATTCATGAAGATGCCTTTAGGGTTTTGTAAATTAGCTATCAAAATGTCAAACTCTGCCCTATAAACTGGCTGTTAAAATGTCAAACTTTGCCTTGTAAATTGGTTGTTAAAATGTCAAACTCTACCCTATAAACTGGCTGTGAAAATGTCAAACGATGCCCTATGTTGAAACCTTGTGTCATGTCTTGTTATTATGCTAGGGTTTATAGTTAAAGAAAACTAATAATAATAGTGGACTATATGGTTTAATGGTTATAATGAGGGTTTTTAAATATTATGTATTTTAGGAACAAGTTTATGTATTTAAGTATTGTTGATGCTTGAGACTAAACTATGGGTTGGAAAAGTGTTAGGGGAAATGTTAAATTATACATTACCCTAGGTCTTTAGAAACTCAACTAAAGTTTAGAAAATAGTAATAAGAGATAAAAACAATACTTGTGTGTGTGTTTAAAATAAAAATATCTAAAATCTAAAGATGACAATAGTTACCTAAAGAACTATGGTAAAGATATAGTAATATGAATTTAAAAGGTATTAGGAAGGAAATACTATTATGGCCCATTGATGGCCCGAAGTTTACCAAAATTTTTATGTCTAAGTGAAGTAAAAAATGGGATTTAAATTTGTATAAAGGGCTAGGATACTGGGGATCTTGAGACTTAAATAGTTAATAGTTGTAAATTGATTATCAAGCTTTAAAAGGATCCTAAAAAAAATTAGAGATTAAATATGGATGTATATAGATAATGCTTCTAAAAAGGAATTGTCTACTACATTGTGACTTTGGTAATACATCATATTATGTTTAATTACCGGAGGAGATGTTGCTTGTGGATTATTAGGTACTATGAAATAATATTGCTTGATTTATTTTGGAAATATGGTTGTGTTGTAATGATTTTTGGATGAGGGAAATTGGTAACAAGGTTACAATTTATTGGGAACTTATGGAGGTTCCTCGTAGCCAAGTTGATGTTTACATTTTGCATAGATAAGGGAATATTGCTTTGTGGATAAAGAACATGGAATGAATGGAATAGAAAAGATTCATTCTTAGGGAAATTTATGGGGTTTCCCTACTCTTTGATGAAATGAATTATTGTTTTCTGAAATAATATTGTTATCTACATGATTTAATTGCATATTTTTGAACAATAGTACAAGTGCATTATGATAATTAGGCATATATCATGTGGTGGATTGTCCTGATATCGAGTAGCCAATATTCTAGTACTGGGAACTTGAGACAAACGTACCATATGCTCCTGTTGAACCTGAAAGTGAGTTGAAGTGTTGTTGTTGCTGTAATTTCACCTCAAGTATACTATAATTACTTTGTAACATCAAGGATTGATTATGAGTAGAATATTTTATTTAGCTAATAGGTGCTGAGCAAATATTGTAATGAGTTCATTGTGGCTTTGTAAATATTGAAAGGATTTCATTGTACAATGTGCCAATTGTTGATGTGTATAATAGAGTTAAATTTAAATGTAATGCTACAATTTATTCTCTATATTTTATTAGAAATGTTACGTTTATTACTTTTAAAGGATGAATGTGCAAGTTAATGATAAGGAAATATGGAAACTAATAATGAAATAAACATGGTTAAGTGAATCTAGCAACATGAAGTAAACCTTGAGTTAAAATGGTAGGTGTTAGAACACCTATTTGAATCTGTGGTTGATTCCCTTAATAAACCATTGTTGATATGGTTAGATATGTTAAGCATTGCACCTTAAATTTAATTACATTGTCCAATGTGTAGTGTAGTTAACAAGGCATGTGCTCACTGATTAGGTTGTGTAATAACTAAAACTATAACAAAGAGTTTAGCATGGGTTGAACTTGTTGAAAAAAGAGTCTTCTAGTTGAAATATACTGGTAAACTCATGTGATCATTATGGGGGATTTTGCCACTCCCATACACTAGGATAGACTCTGATCAAGTCGACTTTGGTGTGGTGCTTTCCTGAAACACTCAATGGGTACTCAAATATAGTAGTTGCTAGCATGATTCTCTCAATGAAATAAAAAATAATGGTTTTTTTTGTAATGGGTAAATTTTGGTTACTACAGTTGGTATCAGATCCAGGTTGAGATAGGCGTAAAATTCTGAACTAAAATCTCTAAAATAAACGTAGCAAGTAAGGTGTGAATGGAGAGACAAATGTAGAAAATTGTGCGAGTCTTACCCCCCATGTGAACCCCTGGTGAATCATATTGGAAGAGCTAGATGAACCCTCCATTAATTTAGGTTTTAATTGGTGTACTTGATGCTCTTTTGGGGATTGTACTTGCCAATTGATGCTCCAAGCCAAAACTCCACCTTATTATTTTTATGTGCATCTCCAACTCGATTTATCTTCAAATAATAAATATATGGTGGGTATAACTATTAAAAAAATATAGTTAAAACCCTAGAGAATAATAAAGGTTTCATAGCTAGGTATATGAAAGTGCATATTAAAATAATTCCAGTATAAGACTACGAACTAACGCATTCCTTAAACTACCAGGAAATATGCCACCTAAGCTTGGGAGTGGATCAAATATACCTCCTCAAAGAGCTTGACTAAACCATATGGACAAATATTGTAGAAGGGCATATCGATGAAAGCTCTAGGAACCCTGATGGAATTGAGATTCTTGCCAACATGGTGCAAGATATGCAAGGTGAAATGGCCAACTACCATGAGTAGATGAACCACCAAAACAACCTATTGGAAGCCATTAGGAATGAAATTAGGAGAAACGATAGAGCCCTTGAAGCTCCAACTGAGGTAGCTATGGAAGAACCAATTGACCTCAACTAGGCAGCTAAGATCCAAATTAATATTGAGTTAGAAAAGGATTTGAAACATGTCAGGATAAGAAATTTCTCAAGAAAAGAAAGCGGAGAGTTAGCTGAGTCATGGTTGAATGAGTTGGCTATTTATTTCTCCATGAGAAAATACTCATCCACTACAAAAATAGTCTTTGTTACTGGGATGTTGGTTGAAGCTGGACTGGAATCGTGGGAAAGCTATTGTAAAGATAAAAAAAATTAACATTATACACTGTGAGTGGGAAAATTTTGAGAAAGCTTTTAGGAAAATATACCTCACAGAACAATATTATGCCAAGAAGTTGGATGAGTTCACTCAACTCAATTGAAGGGAACAGTCAATGGATGCCTATTATAGACATTTAACTAGACTCCTTAAGCACATTCCATCTTATGATAAGGATGATAAGATGAAGGTGCATCGGTTCTTAGTTGGGTTAGACTACCAAATCAGGATTTTAGTTAACATGTTTAAACCTACTAATCTAGAAGTAGCATATGATCTGGCCTATAAGGAAAAATATAATCATGGACAAGGCAAAAATTCCACTCCAGGACCTAAGAAGAGTCAACCCAATCCACATAAAATAAAATGGAGCAAAGATCCAGCTTCTAAGAACATAGAAGGGTATAAAATTTGTAAAGTCAATGTTGGTACAACAAGAAGGTTCAAATAGAAATTCCAACCAAAAGATATAAACTCTACCAATGCTAAGAAAGTTAAACCCATAAACCAGGTAGAACCTACTCCTATAGAGAATAAAGAGAAGTCAGTACAAGGCTCAACTCAAAGTTCCAATACTGGATGTTATGAATGTGGAGGCCCTCATTATGCTAGGAATTGTCCTTGTTGAATTGGAACTAACCCAAGAAGTATAGAGAAAGGACACAGAATCTATGCAGCTACAGGAAACCAAAACCTTGATGGTCAGGCAACCCCTATAATCTTACAAGGTAATATATTTAGAAAAAGTGTTAGAGTTTTGATAGATAGTGGTGCTACAGAGAGTTTCATTTCTCGTAGATTAGTCAAGGATATGCCAGAGAATCCTAGATCTTTGATAGATGGGTGGAAAGTCGAGTACGGTTCCAGATAGACCTACTCAATAAACTAGTACTACCCCATGATAGAAATATCCCTACCCACAAACTCTATCACTTGGAAATTCTATGTTGCTCCCCTACATGCCTTTGATATAGTTTTAGACATTGATTGGTTGAAGGAACACAAAACCGTGATCAATTTCTCTGAAATATGGGTCGAGTTTACTGACACTAATGGACAAATAACTAAGCGGTACAGTGAACAACATGAGTTTAAACCTTTTTTAATATTCGTTATGCAACTTAATAAAGTGATTAGGAAAGGCAGAATGATGTACATAGTCAAAATTAAATAAAAAATAGAGGAAAAAAGGGTGGAAATGTTGGAAAATTTTCCTATTCTAAAGGAATTTGAGGATGGTTTTACGTATGATCTACTAGGATTACCATCGAAGAGAGAATTTGAATTCATAATTGACTTATTTCTAGGAACAGAACTAATACATAGGGCACCGTACAAAATGAATCCAATTGAGATGCAAGAATTAAAGGTGCAATTGTAGGAATTGTCAGATAAGGAATTAATCAAACCTAGTGTGCCACCTTGGGGTGCACCGGTTTTATTTGTTAAGAATAAGAATGTATATTTAAGGTTATGCATTGATTACAGAATGCTAAATAAAGCAACCATGAAAAATAGATATCCCTTACTGATGAGTCCCAAAAATGTACATTTTTATACACTATTAAGGGGCATCATTCTGGTTTAATTAGCATGTGATATACATTTTTATATAACTTATGCATATAATTGATAGAAAATCTGGTATTATGCTTGATTGGTGTTTTTAGTGGTAATTGTGTATAAATGCAGGTTTTGCTACTAATATGGTTTTTTCTAGTCTACATCCACTTGGACCTGACATACTTTTGCTTTCAAAGACTAAGGAATGTGCCTTCCTCTTCAAGGAAGGTGCCCAATAGAAGTAGGCACCTTCCTCTTCAAGGAAGGCACCTAGCAAAGGTGCCTTCCTCCTCAAGGAAGGCGCCCGTTGGCGCTTCCTCCTTGGAAGGCACCCGAGGGAGGACACTTCCTTATAAGGAAGGCACCCGGAGTAGGCACCTTCCTTATAGGAAGGCGCCCAACAGTAGGCACCTTCTCATGAAGAAGGCACCTCCTCATCTTTTTGGGATTTTTTTTTTTTCTTTTTTTTTTTTTTTTTCTTTTTTTTTTTCTTTTTTTTTGTTTTTTTTTTTTCTTTTTCTTTTTTTAATTTTTATTTTTGGGGAAAAATAGTTTTATATTGGTTAATTTTTTTTAAAATATATTAGTTTCTTATCATTTGTTATTCAACAAACTAGATTTTAAGGTGCCCTTTACAACCACTTTGTAACAACAAGGGAACATATAACCGGTGTTTTGAGGAAGACAACTTCCTTGATTCCCCACTCTAGTATTTTTTCTCCTTGTCGTTGATATAGAATAATTATTAAAATAACAATCTTATTTGTCCTCAATGATAATAATATATTTTTTTCTCTTATATCTTAAAAAAAATATTACTACCTTGAAATGAAAAAAAAAAAAATAGAAAAAGTTATGGCATTCACGTGAATAGAGTTGACCTTGTTTCATTTATGTATCGTGAAAATATTTAGACGATGAATTGATTGGTGGAACAACAAAGTCACAATCTAGGATATTTAATAAAGGGATCAGTACGGACTAATTTCTGCTGAGTTCAAGACAAGAGGAGGCCCTAATCCACAATCCAGATAAAAAGAGTGGCTGACATCACTTATGGTGCTATTGTGCTGCAGAATAGCAATCCGTGGCAAATTATAAAGGAATGTGAGTGGATTGCAATCTGCTAATTTAAAGAAGAAAAAAAAATATATAGTGGATTTCTAATCTGCTTTGACTTGCATAAATGGATGAGCAAAAGAAAATCCTAAATCTGCATGCAATGTTGTAGTAGCACTCGATGAAAAAAAAAATTGCCATCCTACGAGAGGTATAACTTAAGCTTTGTGTGCCATGAGGGCGTGGCACATGTTAGGCATGGGGGATGATGAGTCCCAAAAATTTACATTTTTATACACTATTACGTCGCATCATTCTGGTTTAATTAGCATGTGAGATGCATTTTTATATAACTTATGCATATAATTGATAGAAAATCTGGTATTATGCTTGATTGGTGTTTTTAGTGGGAATTATGTATAAATGTAGGTTTTGCTACTAATATGGTGTTTTCCAGTCTATAGCCACTTGGACCTTGCATACTTTTGCTTTCAGAGACTAAGGAAGGTGCCTTCCTCTTCAAGGAAGGTGCCCAATAGAAGTAGGCACCTTCCTCTTCAAGGAAGGCACCCAATAGAAGTAGGTGCCTTCCTCCTCAAGGAAGGCGCCCAGCAGAAGTAGGCGCCTTCCTCATTAAGGAAGGTGCCTAGTAGGAGTAGGTGCCTTCATTATAAGGAAGGTGCCCAACAAAAGTAGGCACCTTCCTCATGAAGAAGGTGCCTCCATGCCTCCATACTTTGCAAGATTGACCAAGCCAGCTTTGACCGGTTGACCGGTTGACCAATGGGCTAACGAGGAGGTTGCACGTGAAGACAAATAGGAGATATTTTATTTTATTTACTATTATTAAAATGGAATGAGCACTTTTGTTATTTGATTGGCTGGATATCTTTGTAACGTGAGCATTATTCTTTCACACTCATAGATGAACCAAGAGCAACAATTTTTCTAGTGATCAATGTGGGAGATATTCTATTTTATGCAATATTATTAAAATAGAATAACGTATCAATTATTTTATGCCAGACATATTCTATTATGATAAAACATAACATGCTTTATTTATCCTGCAAGAGGGGAAAATAGTGTGTGATTGTTCTAATTAATATATGGTTGTTATAATTGAATGGATGCAATATTCATTGCATATCTATTGTAAATGCAAGTCTGAAATAGACTTGCCTAAATTTGTAAGAGGAAGGTTGTGCATTGTATAAATGCGGGTATTCTGAGAAGGAGAAAAAATTATGGAGAAATTATTCTATTTTATTTCTTGTCAAATTTATTAAGAGTGCAATTCCTCCTATCTGAGCAAGCTCTACGCAGCTAGCTGGGTGGACTATTTGTAGGATCTTGGGCCCACTCCCTGCAATAGTCCTCCCATTTTTATTTATGTTCTTTATTTTTTGTAGATTATTTTATTGCTTTAGTTCTTGCTTTATTTAATCTAGATGTGTGTTTTTATTTTCAGCATTGTATTTTATTTATTTAAATTCTCTGCACTTAGTTTATTTAGTTTAGCTAACATTGAAATGCATAGACACCCCCCACCAAACTAAATAAGGTACAATCAGATTTATTCCCCAACACTCGGATATTCGTGACACTCATAAGTTTATGGACTTACCGTTGATAATTTATGGAAGATAAATGAATGTTTTTCAGAACGTAATTTCTGCTCACCGCTTACCACGTATAGAGGATTTGTTTGATCAGCTTAAGGGTGTGACTATCTTCTCTAAAATAGACTTGAAATCCGACTATCATCAGCTAAGGATTAAAGAAGAAGATACACATAAGACAACCTTCAAGACTCGCTATGGTCACTATGAGTTTACAGTTTTACCATTTGGTTTGACAAATGCACCCGTTGCCTTTATGAACTTAATGAACAATGTATTCAAAAGACAATTGGATAAGTTTGTTCTAGTATTTTTAGATGATATACTGGTTTATTCTTGTAATAGAGAAGAACATGAAAAGCACTTAAGGATTGTACTAAGAATATTAAGAGAAAACCAGCTATATGGGAATTTTTCCAAATGTGAATTCTATGTTTCTCAAGTACACTATTTGGGGCATGTTATCTCAGTAGATGGTATTGCGGTCGATCCTAAGAAAATTGAGGTGATAATGGATTGGCCACCTCCTACCAATGTGATAGAAGTCCAAAGTTTTATGGGACTATCTGGATATTACCGAAGGTTTGTGAAAGACTATGCTAAAATCGCTTGCCCTATTACCAACCTTCAAAGGAAAGGAAAGATATTTGAATGGATAGATAAGTGTGAGTCAGCTTTTCAAGCACTAAAGAAGGTACTGACCACCGCTCCTATCTTAAAAATTCTAGATCCTTTAGGTGACTTCTCTATCTGTATAGACACATATTTGGAGGGTTTGGGTGGTGTTTTATCACAAGATAAGTCTATGGTAGCTTACAAATCTAGGAAGTTGAAGAAACATGAAGGTAACTATGCCACCCATGACTTAGAATTGGTGGCAGTTGTGCATGCATTGAAAATTTGGCATCACTACCTAATAGGAAGACCTTTTGAACTTAGAACTGATCATCAAAGTCTGAAATACATTTTCACTCAACCGCTACTTAATGCTTGACAAAGAAGATGGATTGAATTCTTAGCGGAGTATGACTTTGGGATAGAGTACATCAAGGGCAAAGAAAACAAGGTAGTTGATGCACTAAGTAGAAGAAGACATATTACCACCTTGACTAGAAGTCATGTTGACCTTATGGATCAGGTTAGGAAAGCTCAATCACAGGACCCATACTGCTTGAAAGTGCAAGAGAAAATAATCAAGGATCCAAAAGTGGCTCAAAACTTTGGGTTCAAATATGGGTTTTTGTGTTTTAAGGAGTGGGTTGTGGTTCCAGAAGTAGGTAACCTACGTAGACTCATTATGAGAGAAGCTCACAGATCTCCCTATTCTGCTCATCCAGGAGGATCTAAGATGAGGGAAAACATGAAGAAGACATTCTACTGGCCAGGGATGAAAGGTGATATTACTAACTTTGTGGTGAAATGTCTTGAATGTCAAAAGGTGAAAGCAGAACACAAGCACCCAACGGGTCTGTTATACCCTCATGATGTACCAACAACAAAGTGGCAAGTAATATCAATGGATTTTATTGTAGGGTTACCTAAAACTCGGTATCAACATAATGCCATCTTGGTGGTAGTGGATAAACTAACTAAAGTTGCTCATTTCATTCCTAGTAGTACTACGGATGATGCCTTTACTGTGGCTAATAGGTTTGCTAAGGAAATCTTCAGGTTACATGGGTTTCCTAAAATGATTATTTTTGATAGGGATTCAAAGTTCACATCAGATTTTTAGTAGGCTCTCCATCGAGAAATTGGGACTTCCTTGAATATTAGTTCAGCATATCATCCTAAGACAGATGGTCAGACTGAAAGGGTTAATCAGGTATTAGAGGACATGCTTCACATGTACTGCATGGACCAAAAATCTCATTGGGAATATTTCTTGCATCTAGTTGAGTTTGCATATAATAATGGGTACCATGCCTCTCTAAAAATGGCTCCTTTTGAGGCATTGTATGGCCGAAGGTGCAGAACCCCATTGTCTTGGGATAATCTTGAATATCGGGTCACTCTTGGAACCAAAACTTTGAAAGAGATGGAAGAGCAGTTGAAAGTAATTCAGCAAAGGCTTAAGGAAGCTTCAGATCGCCAGAAGAAATATGCAGACTTGAGGAGGACACCTCTAGAGTTTTTGGTAGGAGACAAGGTGTTCTTAAGGGTCAAACCTATGAAGAGCACAATCAAATCCACCAAATTGGATCCTAGATATGTGGGACCCTTCACCATAATGGCAAAGATCAGTCTTGTTGCATACCGTCTCGACTTGCCACCTAACCTAGCAAAGATTCATGATTCTTTTCACGTGTCTTTTCTTAGGAAGTATTTACATGATCCATCTCACGTTTTGGATGTTTCTAAGTTGCAGATGGTGGACCCAACATACATCGAGGTCAAGCCCATGAAGATCCTAGAATTTTGCACTAAGCAGATGCGAAAGCGGAACCTGGAGCAGTGCAAGGTCCAATGGGATCTATATTCAGAGAAAAATGCCACCTGGGAAAAGGTGGAAGATATGAAGAAACATTTTCCATATTTGTTTAATGACACTGACTGATGATTAGATGCAGAAAACAATATATTTTGATGATAGGATTGGTACTTACATATAGTACGATGATGGATGTTAGTATGTTATGGATTGGTGATGTTTATTTTTTATGATATTTGGAATATGGATTTATCAAACTATAAATGGCACTTTATATTTCAGTATGCAGTATAGATACTTTATTTCTTAGAATATGGTACTACTGAAATTTATTTGCTGCATTTCAGGACTAGAAGATTCTCGTCAGGTGGAAGAGGTTGTTCTTCTCAGTTGGAAGGAGTTGCTCAACCACCAGGAACGAGAATTGGCAAAAGGGAAAGGATGACAAAGACAATCCAGAGGGTAAAAAAAAAGTGGTTGGCAGGAAAAATTTACCCTCACCTTTCATCGCTACACTATTGGACTATGATGTCCTAGACTAGTCTCCTAGAAGGTTGGTGATAGTTGACTATCTTAAAAATGCCAGCCTTGGGAAAAACAATAGTGTAGAGATGAAGCATTGCATGAGTAGTTTTCATCATATAGGTTGCATATAGAAATGTTTGACTTGTTTGATTGCTCTTTGTATGAATTTTAAGTTTTATTTTATACTAACTCCAGAATGAAACACAGAGGATTGTGTTTAGTCTATGGGGGGAGTATGTAACATCCCAATTTGACCCCCTATTTTATGATTGTTTGCTAAATATAGTGATGAACTAAAATATTTAGCTAGGAGTTAGTTAATGATTTTAAGAATAATTAAATGTAGCAAATGGGCAATTTAAAGATAAGATGTTTTGTTGTTTTAATTAGTGGTTAATTTGTCTTATTAACTTTGGATTAGCAAGTTAAACCTGGGATTTAAGTGAGTCCAACTTGGTGGGTGGACTGTATTTAATGAATATTTAATTAGACGGTAATTTATCCCAAGTTTTGTGTTAATGAAAACATGTTTTAGTTGGGTTTAAACCAAAGTAATGAGGTTAGTTTCTAGAAAGGATAGGTGTGAAGTTTTGATTGGACCGCCTTGGGTGCAATGGTCAAAGTAGCACCGAGTTCAAAGAAAACATTAATGAGAGGTTTATCCCACCCAATTTTATAATAAAAAATAGATCATGGGGTAGGGGTCAGAAAGGTTATAAATAGAGCTCTCTAGGGTATTCGGAAGGAGAATGAAATCAACGAAAGCAAGTTAGGGAATATGCTCTCCGAGAACTTCGGATCAAAAACCAAACACTTGCATTTTCTATTGATTCGACACTGAGAATTTGACATCTCCTAGGGAGTATGCTCTCCGACTCTATCGAAACAGAAACTAGATGGAGTTCTGAATCTCTCACTTAATCCTCCTCTCATTTATCTTGTGGTCTGAAACAAGGGAATCTCATGGAAACAAGCTCAAAGTTTTAACTAAGGCTTAGATTTAGAATATTTTCTTGCAGTGAGTCAGGTTAGAGCCTTTCTGGTTGATGATCTATTGTTGTGTTGAGTTAAATGAGTCAAGGGTTGAAAAATGTTTATGAAATTATGATGTTTAAAGGTTTATGTTGAATTTGAAAATTATTGATTTGTGAGATGTTGTCATAGTATGTACTAAAGGAAATGAAAATGGCAAAGGTAAGGTTATTTTGTTATGCGTGTTGTTTGAGTATAAATGATTTCCTTCTTTGAGAAGAAAATGTATGTTGTTCATGTCTGGTTATAATAGCTTTGTGAGTCTCTAATGAAAGAATACTTATGTAAATGCTAAAGTAATGGTGGTTGTAGGGTTTGGGTAAAGTAGAAGAGTTGTGTTTGATTGTTTTAAAAAAAAATGATTAAATTTCCTTGTGAAACCCTATTATGATTTTGCCATAGAAGAGGTTGTCTTTTCTTGATCTACGTAGGGTCTCCATGGTTGTGCCCCTGAAGCCATGATAATGTGCATGATCAATGCAAATAATGGCAATGTAGATGGTGCACTCGAGAATTCATGGAGCTGCCTTTAGGGTTGTGTAAACTGGCTGTTAAAATGTCAAACTCTACCTCATATAAACTTGTCGTTAAGAATTTAGGAGACAACACTACTAGGTTTCGTTATGAACTCGGTTATTAAAATGGCAAAATCTACCCTATAAAATGACTGTTAAATGGTTTATGTTCAAATGATGCCCTCCGTTGAAACCTTGTGTCATGTCTTGTTATTATGCTAGAGGTTATAGTTAAAGAAAAATAATAATAATAGTGGACTATGTGGTTTAATGGTTATAATGAGGGTTTTGAAATATTATGTATTTTGGGAACAAGTTTATGTATTTAAGTATTGTTGATTCTTGAGACTAAACTATGGGTTGGAAAAGTGTTAGGGGAAATGTTAAATTATACATTACCCTAGGTCTTTAGGAACTCAGCTAAAGTTTAGAAAATAGTAAGAAGAGATAAAAATAATACTTGTGTGTGTGTTTAAAATAAAAGTCTCTAAAAGCTAAAGATGACAATAGTTACCTAAAGAACTATGGTAAAGATATAGTAATATGAATTTAAAAGGTATTAGGAAGGAAATATTATTATGGCCCATTGATGGCCCCAAGTTTACCAAACTTGTTATGTCTAAGTGAAGTAAACAAGGGGGTTTAAATTTGTATAAAGGGCTAGGATAATGGGGATCTTGAGACTTAAATAGTTGGTAGTTGTAAATTGATTATCAAGCTTAAAAAGGATCCTAAAAAAATTAGAGATTAAATATGGATGTATATAGATAATGCTTCTAAAAAGGAATTGTCTACTACATTGTGACTTTGGTAAAACATCATATTATGTTTAATTACCTGAGGAGATGTTGCTTGTGGATTATTAGGTACTATGAAATAATCTTGCTTGATTTCTTTTGGCAATATGGTTGTGTTGTAATGATTTTTGGATGGGGGAAATTGGTAACAGGGTTACAATTTCTTGGGAACTTATGGAGGTTCCTCGTAGCCAAGTTGATGTTTACATTTTGCATAGACAAGGGCATGTTGCTTTGTGGATAAAGAACATGGAATGAATGGAATAGGAAAGATTCATTCTTAGGGAAATTTATGGGGTTTCCCTACTCTTGGATGAAATGAATGATTGTTTTCTGAAATGATATTGTTATCTGCATGATTTGCCTGCATATCTTTGATACAATAGTGCAAGTGCATTATGATAATTAGGCATATATCATGTGGTGGATTGTCTTGATCTCGAGTAGCCAATCTTCTAGTACTGGGAACTTGAGACAAATGAACCAGATGCTCCTGCTGAACCTGAAAGTGAGTTGAAGTGTTGTTGTTGCTGTAATTTTACCTCAAGTATATTGTAATTACTTTGTAACAACAAGGATTGATTATGAGTAGAATATTTTGTTTAGTTAATAGGTGTTGAGAAAATGTTGTAATGAGTTCATTGTGGCTTTGTAAATACTGAAAGGATTTCATTGTACAATGTGCCAATTGTTGATGTGTATAATAGAGTTAAATTGAAATGTAATGCTACAATTCATTCTCTATGTTGTATTTGAAATGTTACGTTTATGACTTTGAAAGGATGAATGTGCAAGTTAATGACAAGGAAATATGGAAACTAATAATGAAATAAACATGGATAAGTGAATCTAGCAACATGAAGTAAACCTTGAGTTAAAATGGTAGGTGCTAGCACACCTATGTGAATCCATGGTTGATTCCCTTAACAAACCATTGTTGATATGGTTAGAGATGTTAAGCATTGCACCTTAAAGTTAATTACATTGTCCAATGTGCAGTGTAGTTAACAAGGCACACGCTCACTGATTAGGTTGTGTAATACCTAAAGCTATAACAAAGAGTTTAACATGGGTTGAACTTGTTGGGAAAAGAGCATTTTGGTTGAAATAGACTGGTAAACTCCCATGATCATTATGGGGGATTTGGCCACTCCCATACACTAGGATAGACTCTGATCAAGTCGATTTCGGTGTGGTGCTTGCCTGAAACACTCAATGGTTACTCAACTATAGTAGTTGCTAGCATGATTCTCTCAATGAAATAAAAAAAAATGGTTGGTTTTGTAATGGGTAAATTTTGGTTATTACAATACTCTTCTAGAAATAAATCATAATGGGCATTTGATGTAGATATGAAATTGAACTGCAAAGCAGAAACAATATGTTGCATATTCTAATTTATGGGAGCATAATTTAAAAAAAAAAAACATAAAACACAATTACACTCAATTTTTATTTGAGAATAAATAAATTGCAAATAATTTATAATATATATCCAACCCATTTTTGATGGGATCATAATTTTTATAGATTAATAATGCATCATATATAGTTCAAGATATCTTCCATATATAGTTTGTTGAGAGAGTTTTGATAGTTACAACTATGAACACCCATTAATTGCACTTTCACATTGTATAAGGATGTATTAGCATGAAGAGAGACATAAGAGAGAGGGTTTTTATTACTGAAGGATTTATTGGTCTTAACACTACAAGAAATGGAAGAGAATGTGGTATAACATATTATGGAGTGTCATGACCCGTCCCCATTGAACCTTGTCAAAAAGATATTAATTTATCATGGGGATCAATTAATGCCCAACAAAAATGGGTCATAGACCCTAGAGAATTCTACAAAATTCCAATTAAAGGATTTTTAAGGGTTTTGGAAGAAAGTAGTTAGTCTTGAATTTGGGGGGGGGGGGGGTGGGTGGTTTTTTTTTTTTTTTTTTGGTGGGGGGGGGTGTTGGGTGGTGGGGTGTTCCTCTCCCCCCCCCCGGGTAAATTGAATTAATCATGATTGATTCGGTAAATTGCATTAAACTTTGAATGCAAGTAAGTGTCCAACTCTTATTGAAAAAAATTAGGCACTAGTATTATTTAATGTCTAATGATTATTTTATTCATCGCATGACCTAATATGGTTGGTGGAGAGAAAAGATAGATTCTCTCCTCTATTTTTAATTAGGGATGAAATTTTAGTATGTGGACCATATGAGGCACAAAATAAAACAAGGCACTTACCTTAGCTCTATTTTGGGCCCTCTTCTAATTTTGGGATTTTCTCTCCATATAGGTTAAAATGTGTTATTTGAAAAGAGAATATTTTAATATTAAAATAATAAGGCCACTATTTGGATCATGAGAGGAGAAGGTTCCTATAAATTGAGAGATTCTTGGGTAGAGAGGCTAGGAAATCTTAGAGGCTTAAGGAGTATGCTCTCCACCTTGGTGGATCAGAAACAAAAAATATTTTGAGAGAATACTAAGGTTTACATGAGTTTAGGAAGATCTTGGAAAGCCACTCGAGGAATTTGAGAAAGGAAGGGGAGAAGAAGATTCTAAAATATTTGAAGATTCGACCAAGGAAAACAAGTTGTTTTGATTTATTTTCTTCCTTATTTTCTATAGTTTGTATTTTATAGGAACACTTGTATTATTTTATAAATTGGTTGCTACCCAATTGGAAGCATTCATATAATACCCAAATTGGAAGCATTCATATGCTACCCAATATGCCAAAGGGATTGGCCTAATCAATAGGGTGTTGATTAGTTTATTGGGCAGTTAGTTTGGATGGGTTCTACCATTCTTATTTGGAATATTTGGAATGAAAGGAACAGTCAAATTTTTAATCAAGGTAGGAAGGATATTCACTATATTTGGCAAAAGACCATAGCTAACTTAGTTGAATTAGTCCATCAACTCCTTAATCACCCCTAAAAATCCCACCAAATATGGGATCAAGTGATGCAAAGATTGAAGATTAAATCTTCTAAGGGCAACCAAATTAAAGGGAATGTGAGTATTTTTTTTTTTTTGGTAATTGAGGTACATATTCATTAAATTCAGGTTTTCCAGGTTGACCCAAAACCTTTTGTAAAAATGAGCACTATGTTGTTACAAATCAAAATCTCAATAGGGACAGTCTGCCCGTCATTACTAGAACCCATCTGAGGCCACCCTGCCAAGAAAGAGAATGGCCCCTTACACATATTTATGAACCCCTTAGAACACTGGTAGTGGCCCACTGCATTGCTTTCTTGCTACCTGAACCGCGCAAATGCAACCTATCACAAAATCACGATGACCATAAGTCTTCTCCTTCATTTTCCCTGGAGAGTCGTGAAACAGTGACATGTCGTAAAAATGAGACATGTCACGAAATCGTGACATTCTACCTTCGTTCTGCTCCTTTGCCACTATAAGTCACGAAAATGCGACAAGTCACGAAAATGAGCAATGTCGTGAAATCATGACATTCATCACCCATTTTGCACTCTTTCTGATTCCAACCATGAAAATATGACATGTCGCGAAATCATGACATCCATAAGTCGTTTCCATATTTTACTTTGGATAGTCGCAAAAATGTGACCTATCACGAAAAGGAAACATGTCGCTAAATCGTGACATTCTACCATCGTTTCGCTCCTTTGCCACTGCAAGTTGCAAAAATGCTACAAGTCGCGACAATGAGACATGTCGCGAAATCACGACAATCGTCTCCCATTTTGCACTCATGCCGCTTCCATCCACGAAATTGTGACATGTCGCAAAATTGCAATGCACTTAAGTCTTTTCCTTCATTTTCTCTAAACAGTCACAAAAATATGACGTCACGAGCATGTCACGAAAATGCGACATGTCACGACCATGAGACATGTCGCCAAATCGCGACTTTCGTCTCCCATTTTGCACTCTTGCCGCTTCCATCCATGAAAGTGTGACATGTCACAAAATCATGACGTCCTTAAGTATTTTCCTTCATTTGCTCTAGAAATTCATGAAAATGGGACATGTCGCGACAATGAGACTTGTCACGAAATCGCGACACAATCGCCTCCTTGCACCTTTTCTTGGCACTTGCCCGCAAAAATCCAACATGTCACGATATCGCGACACTTTCGCATCCTTACTATTTCTCTTCTCTTTTGGTCATGAAAAAGTGAAAGGGAATGTGAGTATTAGTAATATGGATAGGACTAGAAATTGGCAACCTCCTCCTAAGGATTTTGGAAAAGTCAATATTGATGGAGCATCTAGAGGGAACCCTGGAAAATCCAGTGTGGGAGGAATTGGTAGATTTTCAGATGGTTCCCTGGTTTTACTTTTTTCGAGAATTTGGGTATTCTTTCCAATAACCTTGCTGAGGGGTATGATATCCTCAGAGGCCTTCAAGAGGCTACTAAGGTTGGATGGGAAAAGGTGTTAGTTGATTCTAACTCTCAACTTATGATTAATCTCTTGAAGACTCCTTCTAAGAATCATAAGGTGGATTGGAGAATAAAAAGAATTATTGAGAATATTCAATTAATCCAGATGGGATTTTTGAAAGTTTATTACAATCATGTGGTCAAAGATCAAAACAAGAGTGCTAATGCTTTAGCTAATCGAGCTTTGGACAAAGGTGATATTACTTGTTATGGCCACCCTCCTATATGGTGGGCTTCTCAAATTAGGGAAGCTCTTCTTTCTATAATTTCTTTGGATGGCTCCAGTTCTGAAGGTACCTAGTTTCTTCTTGTTTTTTTTCTTTGGCTTCTCTTTGGTTCATTTAGTTTTTTTAGTTCCCTAGCTCATTCTATTCTTTATTTTGTTTCCTCTGTTGATTCTTGCCTTAATAGTCTTCTGGTCTAGATAGGTCATTGTTATGTTCAATTTTTTTTTGTTTTTTTTTGTTTAGTTTTTTAAGGTGGGTGAATTCTTTTGTTTTGTTTTGTTTTTGTGTTCTTTGTGTTATTTTTTGTTCTTGTGTTTTTATTGTTTTTATTGTTCTTGTGTTTTTTCGTTCTTGTTCTTGGGTTTATATTTGTTTGTGTTATTTCGTGTTTTTATGTGTGAGTGTTTTCTATGTTTTTTGTTTTTTTTTATTGTCTGTTGTTGGTTGTTTTTTATTTTTATTTTTATTTTATATATATATTTTATTTTTTAGGTTTTGGTTGTGTTTATTTTTCATGTTTTTTTTGGGTTATGTCTTTGTAGTGTTCTGTTATTTTTGTCTTGTTTGTGTTTTGTTATGTGGTTCTCATGTTTTTCTATGTGGTTTGTGTTGTGGTTTCTTTTATCTTATTGTGCATGTTTGGTTGTGCTTTTGTTTTTGACACACTCAAGGAGCATGTTTTTAATTTAATTTTATTATTTTTGTTGTTATTTACTTATTTTTAAATTGGTTTTGTGTGTTTGTTTGCTCCTTGAGTATGTCAAAGGTGGTAGGCCAGGTCCAAGTCCTGGGCATTTTTGGAGGAATGGATACCCCTGCCTCCTTGGGTCTTACCCGAAAGTGGCATCCATTTTGGGATGTTCTCCACAAATAAAATAAAAATTGGAAGTGCACATATAGAAACGCATTTATTTGCTTTATAGAAAAATTTGTATTCATTTAGTTGTGTAGTTTTAATTCAAAAATTATTTTAGCTTTTAAGGCCTTCAAATAGGGTAGACCTAGACTAGTAGATGAAAACCACCACAACAACAAATGATGACATTAACACAACCACCATATGGTGGTTATAGTCACTATCGCGTATAAGCGATTTGATTTGGTGTTATACCATCAACACCGAACATGTGGGATATTTTACCCCATTATTAATACATTTTAGAAAACTTGAGGTGCATGTATAAGGAAGGAAACATGTCCTCATATTTATCTATGACTTCATATAAGAACCATTTGATCGATACAACATGACATGGATTGATTCATGCATTAAAACCATGATTCAACTATGAGGGATTCACAGATAAACTACATTAATTTAATAGGAATAGATCATTTTTTGGTTGTAGATATGGTCTGGGTTTAAATATACTCTTGTGATCCCCAATGCTGCTAATGACCAGAGTTTATCCATGTCAAATTTGATGTTCCCCTCTAGGATTTTCATGAGGAAAATATTTTAATACTGCTTCAAACATTGACGACAGAATTTGATTATCATCTGCACTTCCTGTAAACTATTTTTGGCCCTAGTCATAGAATCTAATACACAATCTCTTTACCTTAGAATCTTTTGACGATCTCACTTGAAATTTTAATCTCTCGGCTAAGATATTTCTTTATTTTAAATATTGTAAGAATGATAAATGAAAGTTGATAGTAACCCCTATGAGGAATATTTTGGAGAAAATTCCATAGATGCTAAGCCTGAATAAAGGTTGATAAAGATTGGACTATGAAGAAACCCAATAAAATATGGGGTGAGGATGATCAGTTGATGGATAAAATAATGTTTTATATTATTGATTGAAGAGACAAAGCAATATTTGGATACAAATATGGCCATTTTCCAAAGGAAGGAGTTGAACATCTCAGCAATGAAGAAAGAATGCAAGATGGAAAAACCACCATGAAGATGGAGTCACCATCCACATTCCATCGCTATAGTAGAGTAATAAGCCACACGACCACCTGGATGGTGATCAGGTTTAATAGTGTGTTATACACTATTTGAATATAGAATAGTTTCGTTCCTCATGCATGTGGTATAAAAATCCTATTTATAAGAAACTGGTATCAAATCGAACATCGATGATATGATTAAATTAGTTCAAGAAGATACAAGATTAACTGTAAATAACTAAACCCAACTACATGTCATATGAGTCAGTAGTGGATAATTATTTATGCACCACACTGAGATGATATCATACGTTTGGCACACATGAATGCAACCATTGTCAATGGAGCAATAATATCCAAATTTGAAGATGGTACTTAAGGAAAGGGTACCTAAATAAGTGTGTACAAAACCATCCGATGGAGTCATCGAAGGGTCGATGATGGGATGTTATGCAAAGCTAGAAACCATAATGGAAGGACACGTGTGTCATGATGATGAATTTTAAAGTACATCAAAAGATGTTATCTTCTTGGGAATTGAAGAAGAATCAAAGAACACGAGATGATTGATTCATAATCTATGGAAAAGAATGGACCTCGAAGTACGATTGAGCAAACAAAACCGAGGTAATAACTCTAACATCACGGTATAGATAAAATGATATAGAGTTGTAATTAGAAAATTTTATCTCAATCTCACTAGGAGAATTAACTTGATAGTTATTCATGGAAGTAAATACAATTTTTCTCTTATTAGGGTTCACCTTATTAATATTGGTAATGTTGGGATAAAACACCATAGCGTATCTCTTGATCCTCTTATTTTTGGTAGTTGATCTGTTGGTACATACACTCTGAGTGACGGATTTTGACAATGCTAGAACTAGTAGAAGAGGTAATGCATAACCAAAAGAGACCAGACCATTAAATATCATTCGAGCATGACCACCACTGAAGACAATATTTCAGAATTCCAAGGATAAAATAGATGCGGATGACTAGAAATGGCTATGAAAGATCAATTTTGAAGGATCGGTTCGTTTAGAACCTACTAGTAGACCGATTTTATCTGCCTACCCTAGTTGAAATATGGGATCCCAATAGAGGGACATTCTAGTTACCCACTGGAGAAATAAATATCACTTTGGAAGATGTGTATCAAATTTATCGGATACCGATAGAAGGATGCATAGTGATTGCTACCAATGAAGCAAAAATAGGATATATTTTAAAAAGAGTGTACAATGTTGAATGGAAAAGCGTGAACACCGATAACGATAGTATAGTGTTCAAACTACACTATGTAAAGGGTAGACTGACACATAGACATGTTGTAATAATGGAACTCATATCAAGTGTCATTTTACCAAAAGCAAGGGGTTCATGGTTTCCCTAGAATTTTTTAGGCATAGTATAGGATCTAGTAGAGAATTCTATTGTCTATACATGGGCTCCAACATTGTTGGCTTAGCCTTATAGATATTTGTTTGAGTTAAGAAAAATGAAGAAACCCATATTGAGCTATAGTTTCTTACTAAAAATATAGGCATGGGAACACATAACCGTAGTAAGACCCCAAGTGCTACCCTATGATGCACACAAATTTGTGGGGCCAAAGATGTCCTATGCATTAAGGTGGTAGATGGGAAAAGGAGTGGACCAGTAATAGGCCACTCGAAGGTAATAGAGAGTGGTTTCACTCTATTTGGGATAATCTACAATCTCGAGATGTAATTTGGAGGCCATGGAGAGAGGGCCTAGTTTGGGCAGAATATGGAGTACAACTCGCTTGTGTGAGGCAAGAAAGGTGGTTGATCAGACATACAAGTATGCAATATGAGTATTTTCAATATACTCGAGTATTGTGATAGTTTGGTATTACACAATAGATATCGGATCCATCCATGATTTATACAAGAAAGGGGTGAAAAGTAGTGATACATCCATAAATGGAACCATTAGCCTCAAAAATTGATGAGGATATATAGATAACAGAGGAGGATGATGTGGGTAGAACCTTGACTATGATAGTTGGTGGAATACACAACGATGAGAGCAAGAGGAATATTCAGAAGAGGATGCAAAAATAGTCGAGGTTATTAGCATAGAGGAAGAGCATTCATCTAAAAATGGAGTAGAGGAAGAACCTCCCAGAATACATGTACTCCATTGGGTATAAATAGAAGTAGGACCATCAAACATCAGAGAATATGATCCCATGAGAAAAGCACAACACGAAGTGGAAGCACTAAAGGAATGAATTTGAATGTTAGAGACCCAACAGTTGAACCTAGTAGATAAATGGGCACAAAAAAAGTTCAAGTTGGACATTGAGAGAGAAGTTGTCATTGTAGAGCAAGAGATACTCTAGATAGAGTTAGCATAAATGCATTACTAGAGGGATACAGTAGTAGTAGATCTTCATGCAGAAAATGCATAGCTACAACAAGCAAGAGATGACTATAGAGCTACATTATTAGCTTCCTATTTTGATTCACTAGTGAGTGATAGTTTACTTGTTCCATCTCAGCCTGTTGTTAGTGAACAACATGGATGTGGGATAACATCTCTAGAAAATAGAGCGACAACCCAAAATAGAACTAGAATCACATCTCAAGCAGTTTCTCTAGTAGCCTCTCAAACATGTCGTGTAGACAAAACACAACATGGAGAAAGGATCAAGGGACAAAAAACTTGAGATCCTTTCATTAGGTATAAAGCCATATCTTTGTAGGCTATAGGTATGTATCGTATGTATGCCAAGGAATTTGGAAAATTATAACTAATAAACAACTAGGATTATATACTTTTGTTTGTGTATCTTTGAGTAGAAATAGATAATAAAATATTATGTGTTCATGGTTGAAATGATAAATAAATTTAATTTAAGGAACATAGTGTGTAATCCAGAGAATTTTTAGTATAACCAATAAACATATGGATTATAGAATTTCATTTGTATAATCATAAAATGGATAAATGAACTCAATTAAAACTAAATAATTTTGAAGGATGGATTGGTGTCCATTATTGGAGAAGGTATGGGACTTCTCCATGATTTTATGATGATAAAAACTAGGGGACATCTAGGTGGATGCACTGGTATTGGCAAATAGGTTTGCCAAAATGAATCTTAGGATATGTAAACATCCTAAATTGAGATATATGAGATTATGTTTTTGTCTTTGATGACACCTATTTATATCTGGTTAGCTCATGATAAGAGTTAACAAACCATAGTGTGATACTCATTGGTGGGGGTTTTTATAAAATTAATGAGACTTATTGTGTCTAACATATTATAGAAATATAATTTCATGACATATCTATGAAACCAATTTGCAAAATTCTATTATTGTAGTTCTCTAGTTCAACTAATAGTGTAGTAATAAATGCTTTAAAGATGTAATTTTTGTGATGATATTTGTGTATTGATGTTGTTTTTAATACTTGTTGCTATGCAAAATGGATGTTTTATTACTTTAAGGACATGTTGCTATTGATATTTTACATTTTTGTAGGACCAGGTACTCTCGTGGATGGAAGATGTTGCTTACCATAAAGGATGAGATGCTGGAAGTGAAGAAAAGTTGATGAATCAAATTATTTTGTAAAGAATAAATACTAGTTTAGTAATTTTATGCACTCACTAAGATAGGAATGATACAAAACATAGAGGACTGTGTTTAATCCAAGGGGGGTGTATGTCATGACCCATCCCCCTCAAACCTTGTCAAAAGGATATTAATTGATCATGGGGATCAATTAATACCCAACAAAAAGGGGTCATAGACCCTAAAGAATTCTACAAAATTCCAATTAAGGGATTTTGAAGGGTTTTGGAAGAAAGTAGTTAGTCTTGAAATTTAATTAATCATGATTGATTAGGTAAATTGCATTTAATTTTGAATGCAATTACATGTCCAATTCTTATTGGACCAAATTAGGCACTAGTATTATTTAATGTCTAATGATTATTTTATTCATCACATGACCTAATATGGTTGGTGGAGAGAAAAGAGAGATTCTCTCCTCTATTTTTAATTAGGGATGAATTTGTAGTAAGTTAACCATATGGGTCACAAAAAAAATAAGGCACCTACCTTATCTCTATTGTGGACCCTCTTCTACTTTTGGGACTTTCTCTCCACATAGGTTAAAATGTGTTATTTGAAAAGAGTATATTTTAATATTAAAATAATAAGGCCACTATTTGGCTCATGAGAGGAGAAGGTTCCTATAAATTGAGAGCTTCTTGGGTAGAGAGGCTAGGAAATATTGGAGGCTTAGGGAGTATGCTCTCCACCTTGGTGGATCAGAAACATAAAAGCTTTTGAGAGAGTACTAAGGTTTACACTAAAGGCATTTGATCAAGATGAGTTTAGGAAGATCTTGGAAATCCACTCAAGGAATTAGAGAAAGGAAGGGGAGATGGAGATTCTAAAATATTTGAAGATTCGACCAAGAAAAATAAGTTGTTTCGATTTATTTTCTTCCTTCTTTGCTATAGTTTATGTGTTTTATAGGAACACATATAATCTTTTATAAATTGGTTGCTATCTAATTGGAAGCATTCATATACTACCCAAATTTGAAGTGCACATATAGCAAAGTGTTTATTTTCTTTATAGGAATATTTGTATTCATTTAGTTGTGTAGTTTTACTTCAAAAATTATTTTATCTTGTAAGGCCTTCGAATAGGGTAGACCTAGACTAGTAGATGAAAAGCACCACCACCACAAACGATGACATTAACACGACCACAATTTGGTGGTTATAGTCACTATCGCATATAAACAATTTGATTTGGTGTTATACCATCAACACTGAACATGTGGGAAATTTTACCCCATTATTAAAACAATTTAGAAAACATGAGGTGCATGTATAAGGAAGGCAATGTGTCCTCATATTTACCTATGACTATTTCTAAGCACCATTTGATCGATACAACATGACATGGTTTTGATTCATGCATAAAAACCATGATTCAACTATGAGGGATTCACAAATAAACTCCATAAATTTAATAGGTATAGATCGTTTGATGGTTGTAGATATGATCTAGGTTTAAATATACTGTAGCGATCCCCAACACTGTCGATGTACAAAGTTTATCTATATCAAATTTGATGTTCCCCCCTAGAATTTTCATGAGGAAAATATTTTAATACTACTTCAAACATTGACGATTGAATTTGATTATCATTTGCACTTTGTGTAAACTATTATCAACCCTAGTCGTAGAATCTGATCCATAGATAAGGTCTAATGAAAACTAAGGAGGTGATAATGATTTATTTAGCATTCACCAAGCCAAACTCATGGAACTTAAACTTGTGTTGAAGCATGAAAAATTCAACCCTATGTATGCGAATGTCTTGGACCTGGGCAAGTTTGTAGTTAACTTCAGTGAATACAAGTTTAATCTAACAAAGATCTAAGTGTAACCTCGTTATTAGAAAGTAGTTCATAACTTCTCATATTTCTTTATCAAACTTGTGCCCTATTCATTGATGTTCATCTCTATGGTACCTCTCAGACTACATCGTCTAGATCTCCATTTGGTCGCTTAGGCAAGTTCCAAATTAGAGAAGACAACATGGGACTCTTTACTAATTATCCCACACACCATGTGTGGTGGGGGAGGGGTCATATCATAAAAGGGATTACAACCCTTATTAGTCGACCATTTAGGGGGGTCATGGATCAACCCAGGGTTATGCATAATGGTGAATATTCGTAAATTGGGTGAATATTAGTATTTTTAAAATTTGAAATTGGTGAATATGAGGACCCTCGATGCCGGCCCATTCACCTAAAAATTTCTAGACCAATTTGTTCTTAGGGTCAATTTGACATAATGTATATCCTAACATAGGTATATTTGTACTCGTTGGAAAGCTCTTTTTGAGCTTGATCTAATGGTGGTGTAATTATAAAGTTATAAGGTGATTTAATAGGTCAAAGGGTAATTTAAATATGACCTTACTTTTAAGGGCTTCAAATACCCCAAAGTTTGGTGTGAATATGATTGATTTTATTTTCTTAGGATTAACCATGATTCACCTTAATTTTGACTAGGACTCACCATTATTTTACAAGTACATTTTGAGTCCAACCCCTTATGCATAACCATAGGTCAGACTTTGTGGGCTACCCAAGAGTTATTTAAGCATGCATTCAAGACACGTGGAGCCTTGTTGAAGCATTAACCCTAGAACCACCTATGATCACCATGAATCAGGATATGCATTGATTGAATCCTAGATGGACCTAAGTTGAAACAATTTTTACTGAATGTTGTTTGGGATTTAATCCTACATGCATCATATGAGGGATGCATGGCACTTCAAATAGGTCTAAGGGCATAGGCTTAGTAGACAATCACCTAAATTCTTGACTAGCCTTCCTCTTGTATTGTGTATTACACACCGTGTTAATTCCTCGTTGTTATCATCCAATTTGAGAAGCATCTATGTTAATTATGTGTAACGAGGGGTCAATAATTATTCTTATATTCAGTGGGTTAGTTTGTCGATGAATATATTAACTATGGATGAAGTAGTCAATGTGTTATCATGGGGTCAATAAATAAAATCCTTTTTGTTTGCATACAAATGGGATTTACATGAACAAAAAGCATGAAAGAGTTATTCACTATAGAGTAAAATATTATTTAAAACCAAAAATATAAATTAATATGAGTTATCCCTTTAATTTTAGTGGCCAACCCTCTAATAGAGTTATTAAATGACCTCATCTTTAAATCAAATTTTAGATAAAGGATTGCTATATTAATTGACACCATGTTAAGTACAATAAAGGAAATAAAGAATGTAAACATGGTATGATTCAAACAAAGTATAATTGTGCTATATCTAAATATCATAGATTACCTTGAAGAAGTAATTATTAAATAAATAAAATAATGATTGTTTGATAAATTAAAGGTGTGGGCCTTCATTTTGTTGAACGAAAGATTAATAGAATCAATAGTGGAGAATGAATATGGAATTCATTCTTGAGGGAAGTACGAGATTTCATCTTTAATGACAATTCTCCTTAATAAGTTTCCAATGACCATTCATAAACATGTAGGTATAATAACCTGGGAGTATTCTATGTATTATATTGATAGCTTAGAGAAAGGAAATCGTTGTTTCCTTGTTTGCATCTTGATTTAATAAGATACAAATTGATCTCTTGTGATTGTATAATTAATTTAGAAAAGGATCTAGGAGATTCCTTTCAATTTTTTAATCATGACACTCTAAGTTTATGAAATGAGAGGAGAAGACATATTTTGGAGGCTAGGTTTATTCCCCATGAGGGTTCCCAGGGTAAATATTGTGTTATTCTATTTTATGGTTTGCTTTGTCATGAATGTGTTGACTAAATAGATTATGATTATTGCATTGTGATTAAATAGATAATGAATTTTGAAATTATTTCTAATGTTTTGTTGACTAAATAGATGGTGAATATTGTATTTAAAATAGTATCAATGATTATTGCATGTTATTTATATTTCAATTGAGAAGTTGATTTAATATATAATTGTATGGTTCATATGCTTTGCTTTAATATATGTCAATGGTAATTTATTAATATGGTAATATGAAAGGAATGGTATGGTGATAATTCCTATCCAAACACTTAAATATATTAAAATATGTACAAGCTAGAGTAATAAAAGAAAAAATGATAACCAATTGGTATAAATCGGGTTGGAGCTCGGAGTGGGTTGGAACCCATAGATGGCAAATTAGGATTGAGTTGTAGCTCAAATAAAGCCTTACATTTTGAGTAGGCTATTGAATGTATATGTGGAGTAGGTACTCCCATATTGATACAAAGTACCTCATGGTAATAAAATTAATTGACTAAGGTATATATAACTAAAGGGGTACCTCAAATAAGTATTAAGATCAAATAGGTCTTATGGATGAGTAGGGAAGATAATCACGCTTAAGATGATTATTCCAAGGCTTGTGTAAGTTTGATCACATGTAGTGATTCTTTTATCTTAGTGGCCCCATCATGGAGATGAGGGTAGGAACTAAGATTGATGATTAACCATTGGTGTGGTTACTTCATCTATGATGGTTAACCATTGGTGTGGTTCTCCATCTTCAAGGCATGTATTCATACCATTGGTGTGGTATGAAGGTTTGTAGAAGCTGGTCACTTCTACTCAAGAGTGACTCTGACCAAGTCTTAATAGCTCTTGATAATTGTTGCCTTGTTTACTTACAGTCCACTTGGAATAACTCTATCTTAGATCATGATTATGTCCTTTACTCTATGAAAGATAAATAAAAGAAAAAAAAAAGTGGATGAGTAGTAAAAATTGGGGTTGTTACATTTGGTATCAGAGCCCAAGATAACTAATGGATTCTAGTTAGATCCAAGTATCGATAAAAAATAACCTTAGGTTGGTTCAAATTTATTGGTTGCTCACTTGAGCTATGATTGTTAAACTTATATTAACATGTTAATTGTTAAAATTCTAGGTTAAATGGCTATAATCATACCTAGACATTGCATGATAGCTATCAAAAAAATAATATTTTCTTTATTTATAATTTTGATCAATGTTACAATACACTCTAGGTTTTCCAATCAGAGGCTATGGTGTAATGGCAAAACCATTATTGAACATGGAAGTCATCCAACAACACCATAACCTAAAACCCTGGTATGATGAAGGAGAGCAAGGACAATGAAACCTCACATCCAAGCATGAAAATTTCCTAAATCTCATTAGAAACATCTTTTGACTTAAGACTTATGGGACTCCACCAAGAAGCTCTGATATTCCAAATGTCACCACTACATGATACTTCACCAAACTCCCCAAGTATCTTGACTCCCCAAAAAAGTATGCCACCTAACCACCTGGGTGGTGGTCAATTACAATAGGGTGTGCTACGCTATTTAAACAAGGGACTATCCACTACATCATGTATGTGGTATTATTATCCACCTGAGAAAACTAGAATAGTTGGTTGAAACACAAAAAACCCTTTATGTATATAAAAAGGGAAATAGAGATTCTAGTTTATAAAGAAATCTAAAGTAGCAATGTGGTAGGGAATGACCACAAGTATGTAGAATCTACTCAGAAACGAGGTGAGTTGATGATTAGTAAAAATATTCGATATACACCTTGTAAGGAAGAAGTAAACGTTTGGAGATTACTTATGTGCAAGTATTTCCTCCCATTATTGGAACCATTGGTGTATCCAAGTGGAAGAGCTAGGTGAACCCTCCACGTATGTGGGTCTTAAGCGGTGTACCTTAGACTCTTTTGAGGATCTCACTTAAATTTTTAATCTCTTAGCTAAGATCTTTCTTTTTATTTTAAACATTGTAAGAATGATAATGAAAGTTTATATTAACCCCTATGAGGAATATTTTGGAGAAAATTCCATAGACACTAAGCCTAAATAAAGGTTGATTAAGCTTGGAATATCAAGATACCTAATAAAATATGGGGTGAGAATGATCATATAAGGGATAAAATAATATTTTATATTATTGATTGAAGAGATAAAGTAGTCTCTGGATACAAATATGGCCATTTGCCAGAGGAAGGAGTTGAACATCTCAGCAATGAAGAAAGAATGCAAGATGGAAAAACCACCATGAAGATGGAGTCACCATCCACATTTTGTCGCTATAGTAGAGTAATAAGCCACTCGACCACCTAGATGGTGATCAGGTTTAATAGTGTGGTATACACTATTTGAATACAAAATAGTTTTCTTCCTTGTGCATGTGGTATAAAAAACCTACATATAAGAAACTGGTGTCAAATCAAACATCGATGATATGATTAAGTTAGTTCAAGAAGATACAGGATTAATTGTAAATAACTAAACCCAAATGCATGTCATATAAGTCAGTAGTGGGTAATTATTGATGCACCATACTAAGATAATATTATATGTTTGAAATGCATGAATGCAACCATTTTCAATGGAGAAATAATATCCAAATTTGAAGATGGTACTTAAGGAAAGGGTACATGAATAAGTGTGTACAAAACCATTATATGGAGTCATCGAAGGGTCAATGGTGGGATGTTATGCAAAGATAGAAATTATAATAGAAGGACATGTGTGTCATGATGATTATTTTTAAAGTACATCAAAATATGTTATCTTCTTGGGAATTGAAGAAGAATCAAATAGCCCAAGATGATTGATTCATAATATATGGAAAAGAATGGACCTCGAAGTACGATTGAGTAAATAAAACCAAGGTAATAACTCTAATATCACAGTATCGATAAAATGATATAGAGTTGTAACTAGAAAATTTTATCTTAGTTTTGGTAGGAGAATTAACTTGATAGTTATTCATGGAAGTAAATACAATTTTTCTCTTATTAGGGTTCACCTTATTAATATTGATAATTTTGGGAGGAAAAACCATAGTGTATCTCTTGATCCTCTTATTTCTAGTAGTTGATCTATTGGTACATACAATCTGAGTGATGGCTTCTGATAGTTCTAGAATTGACAGTAGCGATAATGTAGAACCTTAAGAGACCAGGCCATTAAATATCATACAAGAACAACCACCACTAAAGATAATATTTTAGAATATCAAGGATAAACTAGAATAGGATGACTAGCAATGGATAAAAAAGATCAATTTTGAAGGAGCAGTTCATTTATAACATGTGAGTAGACTGGTGTTATCTATCTGCTCTAGTTGAAATATGAGACCCCAGTACAGGGAAATTATAGTTACCCATTTGAGAAATAAATATTACTTTTGAATATGTGTATCAAATTTACCGGATACTGATAGAAGGATGCACAGTGATTGCTACCAATGAAGCAAAAATGGGATATATTTTGGAAAGAGTGTTCAGTGTCGAATGGAGAAGCGTGAACATCGATAAGGGTAGTATAGTGTTCAAAATGCACTATGTGAAGGATAGACTAACACATAGACATGATGTAATAATGGAACTTATATCAAGTATCATTTTATCGAAAGCAAGGGGTTCATGGTTTCCCTAGAATTTGTTAGGGATAGTACAAGATCTAGTAGATAATTCAATTGTATATACATGGGCTCCAAAATTGTTGGCTCAGACGTATAGATATTTGTTTGAGTTAAAAAAAATGAAGAAAATTATATTGAGCTATAGTTTTTTACTACAAATCTAGGCATGGGAACACATAACCGTAGTAAGACCCCAAGTGCTACCTTATGATGCACATAAATTTGTGGGGCAAAAGATGCACTATGCATTAATATGGTAGAGGGGAAAGGAGTGGACCAGTAACATGCCACTCAAAGGTAATAGAGAGTGGTTTTGCTCTATTTGGAATAATCTACAATCCCGAGATGTAATCTGGAGGCCATGGAGAGAGGGCCTAGTTTGGGCAGAATATGGAGTACAACTCGCTTGTGTGCAACAAGTAAGGTGGTTGATCGGATGTACGAGTATGCAATACAAGTATTTTCAATATACTTGAGTATTGTGATAGTTTGGTATAACACAATGGATATCGAATCCATCCTTGATTTATACAAGAAAGGGGTGAAAAGCAGTGATACCTCCATTGATGGAACCATTAGCCTCAGAACCTTATGAGGATATATGGATACCAGAGGATGATTATGTGGGTACAACCTTGACTATTATAGTTGGTGTGCTGCACAATGACGACAACAAGAGGAATATTCAGAAGAGGATGCAGAAATAGTCAAGGTTATTAGCATAGAGGAAGAGCATTCATCTAAAAAGGGAGTAGAGGAAGAACCTCCTAGAATACATGTAATCCATTGGGTAGAAATAGAAGTAGGACCATAAAACATCATAGAAGATGATCCCATGAGAAAAATGCAACATGAAGTGGAAGCACTGAAGGAATGAATTTGACTATTAGAGACCCAACATTTGAACCTAGTAGATAAATGGGTACAATAAAGTTCAAGTTGGAAATTTATAGATAAGTTACCATTGTAGAGCAAGCGAGACTCTAGCTAGAGTTAGCATAAATGCATTATTAGAGGGATACAGTAGTAGTAGCCCTACATGCAAAAAATGCACAACTACAACAAGGGATGACTACATAGATACATTATTGGTTTTCTATTTTGATGCACTAGTGTGTCATAGTTTATTTGTTCCATCTCAACCAGTTGTTAGTGTACATCATGGACGTGGGAGAACATCTCTAGAAAATAGAGCGACAACCTAGGATAGAACTAGAATCACATCTCAAGCAATTTCTATAGCAGCCTCTCAAACAGGTGATGTAGACACAACACAACATGGAGAAAGGATCGAGGGACACCAACCTTGAGATCCTTTCATTAGGTATAAATCCATCACTTTGTAGGCTATAGGGATGTATCGTATGTATGCCAAGGAATTTGGAAAATTATAACTAATAAACAACTAGGATTATATACTTTTGTTTGCATATTTTTGAGTAGAAATAGATAACAAAATATTATGTGTTCATGGTGGAAATGATAAACAAATTTAATTTAAGGTACATAGTGTGTAATCTAGAGAATTTTTAGTATAACCAATAAACATATGGATTATAGACTTTCATTTGTATAATCATAAAATGGATAAATGAACTCAATTAAAACTAAATGATTTTGAAGGATGGATTGGTGTCCATTCTTGGAGAAGGTATGAGACTTCTCCATGATTTTATGATGATGAAAACCAGGGGACATCTAGGTGGATGCATTGGTATTGGAAAATAGGTTTGCCAAAATGAATCTTAGGATATGTAAACATCCTAAATTGAGATAAAATGACATTATATTTTTGTCTTTGATGACACCTATTTCTATCTAGTTAACTCATGGTAAGAGTTAACAAACCATAGTGTGATACTCCTTGGTGGGAGTTTTGATAAAATTAATGAGACTTATTGTGTCTAACATATTATAGAAACATAATTTCATGACATCTCTATGAAACCATTTTGCAAATTCTATTATTGCAGTTCTCTAGTTTAGTTGATTGTGCAGTAATAGATGATTTAAAGTTGTAATTTTTGTGATGAAATTTGTGTATTGATGATGTTTTCAATACTTGTTGCTATGCAAAATGGATGTTTTATTGCTTTAAGTACATGGTACTACTGATATTTTGTATTTTTATAGGACCAGGTACTCTCATGGATGGAATATGTTGCTTACCATCAAGGATGAGATGCTGGAAGTGAAGAAAAGCTGATGAATCAAATTGTTTTGTAAAGAATAAATACTAGTTTAGTATGTTTATGCAGTCACTAAGATAGGAATGATACAAAACATAGAGGACTACCTTTAATCCAAGAGGGGGTGTATGTCGTGACCCATACCCCTCGAACCTTGTCAAAAGGATATTAATTGATCATGGGGATCAATTAATGCCCAAAAAAAAGGGTCATAGACCCTAAAGAATTCTACAAAATTCCAATTAAGGGATTTTGAAGGGTTTTGGAAGAAAGTAGTTAGTCTTAAAATTTAATTAATCATGATTTATTAGGTAAATTGCATCTAATTTTAAGTGTAATTAAATTTCCAACTCTTATTGGACCAAATTAGGTACTAGTATTATTTAATGTCTAATGATTATTTTATTCATCACATGACCTAATATGGTTGGTGGAGAGAAAAGAGATATTCTCTCCTCTATTTTTAATTAGGGATGAATTTGTAGTAAGTTGACCATATGGGTCACAAAACAAAATAAGGCACCTACCTTATCTCTATTGTGGACCCTCTTCTACTTTTGGGACTTTCTCTCTATATAGGTTAAAATGTGTTGTTTGAAAAGAGCATATTTTAATATTAAAATAATGATGCCACTATTTGGCTCATGAGAGGTGAAGGTTCCTATAAATTGAGAGCTTCTTGGGTAGAGAGGCTAGGAAATATTGGAGGCTTAGGGAGTATGCTCTCCACCTTGGTGGATTAGAAACAATTTTTTTTTGAGAGAATACTAAGGTTTACACTAAAGGCATTTAGTCAAGATGAGTTTAGAAAGATCTTGGAAAGCCACTCGAGGAATTAGAGAAAGGAAGGGGATAAGGAGATTATAAAATATTTGAAGATTCAACCAAGAGAAACAAGTTGTTTTGATTTATTTTTTTCCTTCTTTGCTATATTTTATGTGATTTATAGGAACACCTATACTCTTTTATAAATTGGTTGCTACCCAATTGGAAGCATTCATATACTACCCAAATTGGAAGTGCACATATAGTAAAGCATTTATTTGATTTATAGGAATATTTGTATTCATTTAGTTGTGTGTTTTTACTTCAAAAATTATTTTAGCTTGTAAGGCCTTCGAATAGGGTAGACCTAGACTAGTAGACGAAAACCACCACCACCACCAATGATGGTATTAACATGACCACTATTTGGTGGTTATACTCACTATCACGTATAAGTGATTTTATTTGGTGTTATACCATCAACATCGAACATGTGGGATATTTTACCCCATTATTAATACATTTTTGAAAACTTGAGGTGCATTTTTAAGGAAGGCAATGTGTCGTCATATTTACCTATGAATACATCTAAGAACCCTTTGATTGGTACAATGTGATATGGATTTTATTCATGCATTAAAACCATGATTAAACTATGGGGGATTCATGGATAAAATCCATGAATTTAATAGGCATAGATCATTTGATGGCTATAGATATGGTTTGGGTTTAAATATACCGTAGTGATCTCCAACACCGTCGATGACCAGAGTTTATCCAAGTAAAATTTGATGTCCCCCGTAGGGTTTTCATAAGGAAAATATTTTAATACTGCTTAAAACATTGATGAAAAACTTTGATTATATTTTGCACTTTTTGTAAACTATCGTCGACCCTAGTTATATAATCTGATGCATAGGTGAGGTGTAGTGCAAACTAAGGAGGTGATAATGACTTATGTAGTATTCACTGAGAAAAATTCATGGAACTTAAACCTACATTGAAGCATGACGAATTCAACCCTATGTATACAAATATCTTGGACTTGAGTGAGTTTGTCGTTAACTTTTGTGAATATAGGTTTGATCTGACGAAGATCTGAGTGTATCCTCATCACTAGAAAGCAGTTCATAATCGTTCATATTTCTCTATTAAAATTATGCCCTATTTGTCGATGTTCATCTCTACGATATCTCTCAGACTACATCGTCTAGATCTTCGTCTGGTCGCTTAGGCAAGTTCTAAATTAGGGAAGACAACTTGGGCCTCCTTACTGTTGGAATATGTAATGCAACATTGTGTAAATTATTCTTAGACTAAAATATAAAGTCTAAAGAATAATATTTGAATTAGAAAATAATTCTATTTTATGTAAAAATATTTCCACCCAATTAATAAATAAAATAAGGGTGCTAGGAATATTTAATTTGTGGGAAAAATTTATTTTCCCTTTTCTAGAAAATATTAGAAAGTAACTAAGCACTTTCTAATATTTGATAGATGCCACTTGTCA